>JAVTVY010014836.1:0-67426 GCA_036873755.1 Hanleya hanleyi | reverse complement strand
GGAATGGTTATCTGTCAGCAATGAGAATGAACGTGCTCAGGAATGGTTATCTGTCAGCAATGGGAATGAACGTGCTAAGGAATGGTTATCTGTCAGCAACGAAAATGAACGTGCTGAGTAATGGATATCTGTCACCAATGAGAATGAACGTGCTGAGGAATGGTTATCTGTCAGCAACGACAATGAACGTGTTGAAGAACGGTTATCTCTCAGCAACGAGAATGAACGTGCTGAGGAATGGCTATCTGTCAGCAATGAGAATAAACGTGTTGAGGAACGGTTATCTGTCAGCACCGACAATGAACGTTCTGAAGAATGGTTATCTGTCAGCAATGAGAATGAACGTGCTGAGGAATGGCTATCTCTCAGCAATGGGAATGAACGTGCTGCGGAATGGTTATCTGTCAGCAATGAGAATGAACGTGCTGAGGAATGGTTATCTCTTAGCAATGAGAATAAACGTGCTGAGGAATGGCTATCTCTCAGCAATGAGAACGAACGTGCTGGGGAATTGTTATCTGTCAGCAAGAGAATGAACGTGTTGAGGAATGGTTATCTGTCAGCAATGAGAATGAGCGTGCTGAGGAATGGCTATCTCTCAGCAATGAGAATGAACGTGCTGGGAAATGGTTATCTGTCAGCAATGAGAATGAACGTGCTGAGGAATGGATATCTCCCAGCAATGAGAACGAACGTGCTGGTGAATGATTATCTGTCAGCAATGAGAATGAACGTGCTGAGGAATGGTCATCTGTCAGCAACGAAAATGAACGGGCTGAGGAATGGTTATCTGTCAGCAATGAAAATGATCGTGCTAAGGAATGGCTATCTGAAAGCAATGAGAGTGAACGTGCTGGGGAATGGTTTTCTGTCAGCAAAGAGAATGAACGTGCTGAGGAATGGCTATCTGTTTGCAATGAAAACGAACGTGCTGAGGATTGACTATCTGTCAGCAATGAGAATGAACGTGCGGAGGAATGGTTATCTGTCAACAATGACGATGAACGCTCTGCGAAATGGTTATCTGTCAGCAATGAGAATGAGCGTACTGTGGAATGGTTACCTGTCAGCAACGAGAATGAACGTGCTGAGGAATGGTTATCTCTCAGCAATGAGAATGAACGTGCTGAGGAATTGTTATCTGTCAGCAATGAGAATGAACGTGCTGAGAAATGGTTATCTGTCAGCAATGAGAACGAACGTGCTGGGGAATTGTTATCTGTCAGCAATGGGAATGAACGTGCTCAGGAATGGTTATCTGTCAGCAATGAGAATGAACGCGCTGAGGAATGGTTATCTGTCAGCAATGAGAATGAACGTGCTCAGGAATGGTTATCTGTCAGCAATGGGAATCAACGTGCTAAGGAATGGTTATCTGTCAGCAACGAAAATGAACGTGCTGAGTAATAGGTATCTGTCAGCAATGAGAATGAACGTGCTGAGGAATGGTTATCTGTCAGCAACGACAATGAACGTGCTGAAGAACGGTTATCTCTCAGCAACGAGAATGAACGTGCTGAGGAATGGTTATCTGTCAGCAATGAGAATAAACGTGTTCAGGAATGGTTATCTGTCAGCACCGACAATGAACGTGCTGAAGAATGGTTATCTCTCAGCAATGAGAATGAACGTGCTGACGAATGGCTATCTCTCAGCAATGGGAATGAACGTGCTGCGGAATGGTTATCTGTCAGCAATGAGAATGAACGTGCTGAGGAATGGTTATCTGTCAGCAATGAGAATAAACGTGCTGAGGAATGGCTATCTCTCAGCAATGAGAACGACCGTGCTGGGGAATTGTTATCTGTCAGCAATGAGATTGAACGTGTTGAGGAATGGTTATCTGTCAGCAAAGAGAATGAGCGTGCTGAGGAATGGCTATCTCTCAGCAATGACAATGAACGTGCTGCGCAATGGTTATCTGTCAGCAATGAGAATAAACGTGCTGAGGAATGGTTATCTGTCAGCAATGAGAATGAGCGTGCTGAGGAATGGCTATCTCTCAGCAATGAGAATGAACGTGCTGGGAAATGGTTATCTGTCAGCAATGAGAATGAACGTGCTGAGGAATGGCTATCTCCCAGCAATGAGAACGAACGTGCTGGGGAATGGTTATCTGTCAGCAATGAGAATGAACGTGCTGAGGAATGGTTATCTGTCAGCAATGAGAATGAGCGTACTGAGGAATGGTTATCTGTCAACAATGAGAATAAATGTGCTGTGGAATGGTTATCTGTCAGCAGTGAGAATGAACGTTCTGAGGAATGGTTATCTGGCAGCAATGAGAAAGAACGTGCTGAGGAATGGTCATCTGTCAGCAACGAGAATGAACGAGCTGAGGAATGGTTATCTGTCAGCAATGAGAATGAACGTGCTAAGGAATGGCTATCTGAAAGTAATGAGAGTGAACGTGCTGGGGAATGGTTTTCTGTCAGCAATGAGAATGAACGTGCTGAGGAATGGTTATCTGTCAGCAATGAGAATGAGCGTACTGTGGAATGGTTACCTGTCAACAACGAGAATGAACGTGCTGAGGAATGGTTATCTCTCAGCAATGAGAATGAACGTGCTGAGGTATTGTTATCTGTCAGCAATGAGAATGAACGTACTGAAGAATGGTTATCTGTCAGCAATGAGAATGAACGTGCTGGGGAATTGTTATCTGTCAACAATGAGAATGAATGTGCTGAGGAATGGTTATCTGTCAGCAATGGGAATGAACGTGCTCAGGAATGGTTATCTGTCAGCAATGAGAATGAACGTGCTCAGGAATGGTTATCTGTCAGCAATGAGAATGAACGTGCTCAGGAATGGTTATCTGTCAGCAATGGGAATCAACGAGCTAAGGAATGGTTATCTGTCAGCAACGAAAATGAACGTGCTGTGTAATAGGTATCTGTCAGCAATGAGAATGAACGTGCTGAGGAATGGTTATCTGTCAGCAACGACAATGAACGTGCTGAAGAACGGTTATCTCTCAGCAACGAGAATGAACGTGCTGAGGAATGGTTATCTGTCAGCAATGAGAATAAACGTGTTCAGGAATGGTTATCTGTCAGCACCGACAATGAACGTGCTGAAGAATGGTTATCTGTCAGCAATGAGAATGAACGTGCTGAGGAATGGCTATCTCTCAGCAATGGGAATGAACGTGCTGCGGAATGGTTATCTGTCAGCAATGAGAATGAACGTGCTGAGGAATGGTTATCTGTCAGCAATGAGAATAAACGTGCTGAGGAATGGCTATCTCTCAGCAATGAGAACGAACGTGCTGGGGAATTGTTATCTGTCAGCAATGAGAATGAACGTGTTGAGGAATGGTTATCTGTCAGCAAAGAGAATGAGCGTGCTGAGGAATGGCTATCTCTCAGCAATGACAATGAACGTGCTGGGCAATGGTTATCTGTCAGCAATGAGAATAAATGTGCTGAGGAATGGTTATCTGTCAACAATGAGAATGAACGCTCTGAGGAATGGTTATCTGGCAGCAATGAGAATGAACGTGCTGAGGAATGGTCATCTGTCAGCAACGAAAATGAACGGGCTAAGGAATGGTTATCTGTCAGCAATGAGAATGATCGTGCTAAGGAATGGATATCTGAAAGTAATGAGAGTGAACGTGCTGGGGAATGGTTTTCTGTCATCAAAGAGAATGAACGTGCTGAGGAATGGTTATCTCTCAGCAATGAGAATGAATGTGCTGAGGAATGGTTATCTGTCAGCAATGAGAATGAACGTTCTGAGGAATGGTTATCTGTCAGCAATGAGAATGAACGTGCTGAGGAATGGCTATCTGTCAGCAATGAGAATGAACGTGCTGAGGATTGACTATCTGTCAGCAATGAGAATGGACGTGCGGAGGAATGATTATTTGCCAGCAATGAGAATGAACGTGCTGAGGAATGGTTATCTGTCAGCAATGAGAATGAACGTGCTGAGGAATGGTTATCTGTCAGCAATGAGAATGAACGTTTTGAGGAATGGTTATCTGTCAGCAATGAGAATGATCGTGCTGAGGAATGGTTATCTGTCAACAATGAGAATGAACGTGCTGAGGAATGGTTATCTGTCAACAATGAGAATGAACGCTCTGAGGAATGGTTATCTGGCAGCAATGAGAATGAACGTGCTGAGGAATGGTCATCTGTCAGCAACGAAAATGAACGGGCTAAGGAATGGTTATCTGTCAGCAATGAGAATGATCGTGCTAAGGAATGGATATCTGAAAGTAATGAGAATGAACGTACTGAGGAATGGTTATCTGTCAGCAATGAGAATGAACGTGCTGGGGAATTGTTATCTGTCAACAATGAGAATGAATGTGCTGAGGAATGGTTATCTGTCAGCAATGGGAATGAACGTGCTCAGGAATGGTTATCTGTCAGCAATGAGAATGAACGTGCTCAGGAATGGTTATCTGTCAGCAATGAGAATGAACGTGCTCAGGAATGGTTATCTGTCAGCAATGGGAATCAACGAGCTAAGGAATGGTTATCTGTCAGCAACGAAAATGAACGTGCTGTGTAATAGGTATCTGTCAGCAATGAGAATGAACGTGCTGAGGAATGGTTATCTGTCAGCAACGACAATGAACGTGCTGAAGAACGGTTATCTCTCAGCAACGAGAATGAACGTGCTGAGGAATGGTTATCTGTCAGCAATGAGAATAAACGTGTTGAGGAATGGTTATCTGTCAGCACCGACAATGAACGTGCTGAAGAATGGTTATCTGTCAGCAATGAGAATGAACGTGCTGAGGAATGGCTATCTCTCAGCAATGGGAATGAACGTGCTGCGGAATGGTTATCTGTCAGCAATGAGAATGAACGTGCTGAGGAATGGTTATCTGTCAGCAATGAGAATAAACGTGCTGAGGAATGGCTATCTCTCAGCAATGAGAACGAACGTGCTGGGGAATTGTTATCTGTCAGCAATGAGAATGAACGTGTTGAGGAATGGTTATCTGTCAGCAAAGAGAATGAGCGTGCTGAGGAATGGCTATCTCTCAGCAATGACAATGAACGTGCTGGGCAATGGTTATCTGTCAGCAATGAGAATAAATGTGCTGGGGAATGGTTATCTGTCAACAATGAGAATGAACGCTCTGAGGAATGGTTATCTGGCAGCAATGAGAATGAACGTGCTGAGGAATGGTCATCTGTCAGCAACGAAAATGAACGGGCTAAGGAATGGTTATCTGTCAGCAATGAGAATGATCGTGCTAAGGAATGGATATCTGAAAGTAATGAGAGTGAACGTGCTGGGGAATGGTTTTCTGTCATCAAAGAGAATGAACGTGCTGAGGAATGGTTATCTCTCAGCAATGAGAATGAATGTGCTGAGGAATGGTTATCTGTCAGCAATGAGAATGAACGTTCTGAGGAATGGTTATCTGTCAGCAATGAGAATGAACGTGCTGAGGAATGGCTATCTGTCAGCAATGAGAATGAACGTGCTGAGGATTGACTATCTGTCAGCAATGAGAATGGACGTGCGGAGGAATGATTATTTGCCAGCAATGAGAATGAACGTGCTGAGGAATGGTTATCTGTCAGCAATGAGAATGAACGTGCTGAGGAATCGTTATCTGTCAGCAATGAGAATGAACGTTTTGAGGAAAGGTTATCTGTCAGCAATGAGAATGATCGTGCTGAGGAATGGTTATCTGTCAACAATGAGAATGAACGTGCTGAGGAATGGTTATCTGTCAACAATGACGATGAACGCTCTGCGAAATGGATATCTGGCAGCAATGAGAATGAACGTGCTGAGGAATGGCTATGTGTCAGTAATGAGAATGAACGGGCTGAGGAATGGTTGTCTGTCAGCAATGAGAATGAACGTGCTGAGGAATGGTTATCTGCAAGCAATGAGAATGAACGTGCTGGGGAATGGTTATCTGTCAGCAAAGAGAATGAACGTGACGAGGAATAGTTATCTGTCAGCAATGAGGATGAACGTGTTGAGGAATGGTTATCTCTCAGCAATGAGAATGAACGTGCTGAGGAATTGTTATCTGTCAGCAATGAGAATGAACGTGCTGAGGAATGGTTATCTGTCAGCAATGAGAATAAACGTGCTGAAGAATGGTTATCTGTCAGCAATGAGAATGAACGTGCTGAGGAATGGTTATCTGTCAGCAATGAGAATAAACGTGCTGAGGAATGGCTATCTCTCAGCAATGAGAACGAACGGGCTGGGGAATTGTTATCTGTCAGCAATGAGAATGAGCATGCTGAGGAATGGCTATCTCTCAGCAATGAGAATGAACGTGCTGGGAAATGGTTATCTGTCAGCAATGAGAATGAACGTGCTGAGGAATGGCTATCTCCCAGCAATGAGAACGAACGTGCTGGGGAATGGTTATCTGTCAGCAATGAGAATGAACGTGCTGAGGAATGGTTATCTGTCAGCAATGAGAATGAGCGTGCTGAGGAATGGTTATCTGTCAACAATGAGAATAAATGTGCTGAGGAATGGTTATCTGTCAACAATGAGAATGAACGTTCTGAGGAATGGTTATCTGGCAGCAATGAGAATGAACGTGCTGAGGAATGGTCATCTGTCAGCAACGAGAATGAACGGGCTGAGGAATGGTTATCTGTCAGCAATGAGAATGAACGTGCTAAGGAATGGCTATCTGAAAGTAATGAGAGTGAACGTGCTGGGGAATGGTTTTCTGTCAGCAAAGAGAATGAACGTGCCGAGGAATGGTTATCTGTCAGCAATGAGGATGAACGTGCTGAGGAATGGTTATCTGTCAGCAACGAGAATGAACGTGTTGTGGAATGGATACCTGTCAGCATCGAGAATGAACGTGCTGAGGAATGGTTATCTCTCAACAATGACGATGAACGTTCTGAGAAATGGTTATCTGGCAGCAATGAGAATGAACGTGCTGAGGAATAGCTATGTGTCAGTAATGAGCATGAACGGGCTGAGGAAAGGTTATCTATCAGCAATGAGAATGAACGTGCTGAGGAATGGTTATCTGGCAGCAATGAGACTGACCGTGCTGAGGAATGGCTATGTGTCAGTAATGAGCATGAACGGGCTGAGGAATGGTTGTCTATCAGCAATGAGAATGAACGTACTGGCGAATGGTTATCTGTCAGCAATGACGATGAACGTGCTCAGGAATGGCTATCTGCCCGCAATGAGAATGAACGAGCTGAGGAATGGTTATCTGTCAGCAATGAGAATGAACGTGCTGAGGAATGGCTATCTGTCAGCAATGAGAATGAACGTGCTGAGGAATGATTATCTGTCAGCAATGAGAATGAACGTGCTGAGGAATGGTTATTTGCCAGCAATGAGAATGAACGTGCTGAGGAATCGTTATCCGTCAGCAATGAAAATGAACGTGCTGAGGAATGGTTATCTGTTAGCAATGAGAATGATCGTGCTGAGGAATGGCTATCTGTCAACAATGTGAATGAACGTAGTGAGGAATGGTTATCTGTCAGCAATGAGAATGAACGTGCTCAGTAATGGTTATCTGTCAGCAATGAGAATAAACGTGCTGAAGAATGGCTATCTGTCAACAATGAGAATGAGCGTGCTGGGGAATGGTTATCTGTCAGCAATGAGAATGAAGGTGCTGAGGAATGGTTATCTGTCAACAATGAGAATGAACGTTCTGAGGAATGGTTATCTGTCAACAATGAAAATGAACGTTCTGAGGAATGGTTATCTGTCAGCAATGAGCATGAACGTGCTGAGGAATGGTTATCTGTCAGCAATGAGAATGAATGTGCTGAGGAATGGTTATCTGTCAGCAATGGGAATGAACGTGCTCAGGAATGGTTATCTGTCAGCAATGAGAATGAACGTGCTGAGGAATGGTTATCTGTCAGCAATGAGAATGAACGTGCTCAGGAATGGTTATCTGTCAGCAATGAGAATGAGCGTGCTGGGGAATGGTTATCTGTCAGCAATGAGAATGAAGGTGCTGAGGAATGGTTATCTGTCAACAATGAGAATGAACGTTCAAAGGAATGGTTATCTGTCAACAATGAGAATGAACGTTCTGAGGAATGGTTATCTGTCAGCAATGAGCATGAACGTGCTGAGGAATGGTTATCTGTCAGCAATGAGGATGAATGTGCTGAGGAATGGCTATCTGTCAGCAATGAGAATGAACGTGCTAAGGATTGGTTATCTGTCAGTAACGAAAATGAACGTGCTGAGTAATGGATATCTGTCACCAATGAGAATGAACGTGCTGAGGAATGGCTATCTGTCAGCAACGACAATGAACGTGCTGAAGAACGGTTATCTCTCAGCAACGAGAATGAACGTGCTGAGGAATGGTTATCTGTCAGCAATGAGAATAAACGTGTTCAGGAATGGTTATCTGTCAGCACCGACAATGAACGTGCTGAAGAATGGTTATCTCTCAGCAATGAGAATGAACGTGCTGACGAATGGCTATCTCTCAGCAATGGGAATGAACGTGCTGCGGAATGGTTATCTGTCAGCAATGAGAATGAACGTGCTGAGGAATGGTTATCTGTCAGCAATGAGAATAAACGTGCTGAGGAATGGCTATCTCTCAGCAATGGGAACGCCCGTGCTGGGGAATAGTTATCTGTCAGCAGTGAGAATGAACGTCCTGAGGAATGGTTATCTGTCAGCAACGAGAATGAACGTGTTGTGGAATGGATACCTGTCAGCAACGAGAATGAACGTGCTGAGGAATGGTTATCTCTCAGCAATGAGAATGAACGTGCTGAGGAATGGTTATCTGTCAGCAATGAGAATGAACGTTCTGAGGAATGGTTATCTGTCAGCAATGAGAATGAACGTGCTGAGGAATGGTTATCTGTCAGCAATGAGACTGAACGTGCTGAGGAATGATTATCTGTCAGCAATGAGAATGAACGTGCTGAGGAATGGTTATTTGCCAGCAATGAGAATGAACGTGCTGAGGAATGGTTATCTGTCAGCAATGAGAATGAACGTGCTGAGGAATGGTTATCTGTCAGCAATGAGAAATGAACGTTTTGAGGAATTGTTATCTGTCAGCAATGAGAATGATCGTGCTGAGGAATGGTTATCTGTCAACAATGAGAATGAACGTGCTGAGGAATGGTTATCTGTCAACAATGACGATGAACGTTCTGAGAAATGGTTATCTGGCAGCAATGAGAATGAACGTGCTGAGGAATAGCTATGTGTCAGTAATGAGCATGAACGGGCTGAGGAAAGGTTATCTATCAGCAATGAGAATGAACGTGCTGAGGAATGGTTATCTGGCAGCAATGAGAATGAACGTGCTGAGGAATGGCTATGTGTCAGTAATGAGCATGAACGGGCTGAGGAATGGTTGTCTATCAGCAATGAGAATGAACGTACTGGCGAATGGTTATCTGTCAGCAATGACGATGAACGTGCTCAGGAATGGCTATCTGCCCGCAATGAGAATGAACGAGCTGAGGAATGGTTATCTGTCAGCAATGAGAATGAAGGTGCTAAGGAATTGTTACCTGTCAGCAATGAGAATGATCGTGCTGAGGAATCGTTATCTGTCAGCAATGAGAATGAACGTGCTCAGGAATGGTTATCTGTCAGCAATGAGAACGAACGGGCTGAGGAATGGTTATCTGTCAGCAATGAGAATGAACATCCTGAGGAATGGTTCTCTATCAGCAATGAGAAAGACCTTGCTGATGAATGGTTATCTGTCAGCAATGAGAATGTACGTGCTGAGCAATGGTTATCTGTCAGCAATGAGAATGAACGTGCTGAGGAATGGTTTTCTTTCAACAACGAGAATGAACGTACTGAGGAATGGTTATCTGTCAAGAATGAGAATGAACGTGCTGGGTAATGGTTATCTGTCAGCAGTGAGGATGAACATGCTGAAAAATGGTTATCTGTCAGAACTGAGAATGAACGTGCTGAGGAACGGTTATCTGTCAACAATGAGAATGGACGTGCTGAGGAATGGTTATCATTCAGCAATGAATGAACGTGCTGAGGAATGGTTATCTGTCAACAATGAGAATGAATCGCGCTGAGGAATAGTTATCTGTCAGCAATGAGAATGAATCGTGCTGAGGAAATTAAGTTATTCGTCAGCAATGAGAATGAACGCGCTGTGGAATGAAGCATTCGTCGGGGCAACAGAATGAACAACCCTGAGGAATTGTTATCTGTCAGCAATGAGAGCGATCGCAGGAAATTGCTATATGTCAGCAATGAGTATGAACGCAGAGGAATGGTTATCTAATAGCAATGAGAATGAACGTTCTAAGGAATGGCTATCTGGTCGTAATGAGAATGAAGGTGCTGAGGGTTGGTTATCTGTCAGCAATGGTGGAATGAACGTTCTTGGGGATGGTTAATCATCAGCAAAGAGAATGAACGTGCTGAGGAATGGCTATCTCCCAGCAATGAGAACGAACGTGCTGGGGAATGGTTATCTGTCAGCAATGAGAATGAACGTGCTGAGGAATGGTTATCTGTCAGCAATGAGAATGAGCGTACTGAGGAATGGTTATCTGTCAACAATGAGAATAAATGTGCTGAGGAATGGTTATCTGTCAACAATGAGAATGAACGTTCTGAGGAATGGTTATCTGTCAGCAATGAGGATGAATGTGCTGAGGAATGGTTATCTCTCAGCAATGAGAATGAACGTGATGAGGAATGGTTATCTGTCAGCAATGAGAATGAACGTTCTGAGGAATGGTTATCTGTCAGCAATGGGAATGAACGTGCTGAGGAATGGTTATCTGTCTGCAATGAGAGTGAACGTGCTGAGGAATGATTATCTGTCAGCAATGAGAATGAACGTGCTGAGGAATGGTTATTTGGCAGTAATGAGAATGAACGTGCTGAGGAATGGTTATCTGTCAGCAATGAGAATGAACGTGCTGAGGAATGGTTATCTGTCAGCAATGAGAATGAACGTTCTGAGGAATGGTTATCTTTCAGCAATGAGAATGAACGTGCTGAGGAATGGTTATCTGTCAGCATTGAGAACGAAGGGGCTGAGGAATGGATATCTGTCAGCAATGAGAATGAACATCCTGAGGAATGGTTATCTCTCAGCAATGAGAATGAACGTGCTGAGGAATTGTTATCTGTCAGCAATGAGAATGAACGTTCTGAGGAATGGTTATCTGTCAGCAATGAGAATGAACGTGCTGGGGAATTGTTATCTGTCAGAAATGAGAATGAATGGGCTGAGGAATGGTTATCTGTCAGCAATGGGAATGAACGTGCTGAGGAATGGTTAACTGTCAGAAATGAGAATGAACGTGATGAGGAATGGTTATCTGTCAGCAATGAGAATGAACGTGCTCAGGAATGGTTATCTGTCAGCAATGGGAATCAACGTGCTAAGGAATGGTTATCTGTCAGCAACGAAAATGAACGTGCTGAGTAATGGGTATCTGTCACCAATGAGAATGAACGTGCTGAGGAATGGTTATCTGTCAGCAACGACAATGAACGTGCTGAAGAACGGTTATCTCTCAGCAACGAGAATGAACGTGCTGAGGAATGGTTATCTGTCAGCAATGAGAATAAACGTGTTGAGGAATGGTTATCTGTCAGCACCGACAATGAACGTGCTGAAGAATGGTTATCTGTCAGCAATGAAAATGAACGTGCTGAGGAATGGCTATCTCTCAGCAATGGGAATGGACGTGCTGCGTAATGGTTATCTGTCAGCAATGAGAATGAACATGCTGAGGAATGGTTATCTGTCAGCAATGAGAATGAACGTGCTGAGGAATGGCTATCTCTCAGCAATGAGAACGAACGTGCTGGGGAATTGTTATCTGTCAGCAATGAGAATGAACGTGTTGAGGAATGGTTATCTGTCAGCAATGAGAATGAGCGTGCTGAGGAATGGCTATCTCTCAGCAATGAGAATGAACGTGCTGGGAAATGGTTATCTGTCAGCAAGGAAAATGAACGTGCTGAGGAATGGCTATCCCCCAGCAATGAGAACGAACGTGCTTGGGAATGGTTATCTGTCAGCAATGAGAATGAACGTGCTGAGGAATGGTTATTTGTCAGCAATGAGAATGAGCGTGCTGAGGAATGGTTATCTGTCAACAATGAGAATAAATGTGCTGAGGAATGGCTATCTGTCAACAATGAGAATGAACGTTCTGAGGAATGGTTATCTGGCAGCAATGAGAATAAACGTGCTCAGGAATGGTCATCTGTCAGCAACGAGAATGAACGGGCTGAGGAATGGTTATCTGTCAGCAATGACAATGAACGTGCTAAGGAATGGCTATCTGAAAGTAATGAGAGTGAACGTGCTGGGGAATGGTTTTCTATCAGCAAAGAGAATGAACGTACCGAGGAATGGTTATCTGTCAGCAATGAGGATGAACGTGCTGAGGAATGGTTATCTGTCAGCAACGAGAATGAACGTGTTGAGGAATGGATACCTGTCAGCAACGAGAATGAACGTGCTGAGGAATGGTTATCTCTCAGCAATGAGAATGATCGTGCTGAGGAATGGTTATCTGTCAGCAATGAGAATGAACGTGCTGAGGAATGGTTATCTGTCAGCAATGAGAATGAACGTGCTGAGGAGTGGCTATGTGTCAGTAATGAGAATGAACGGGCTGAGGAATGGTTGTCTGTCAGCAATGAGAATGAACGTGACGAGGAATGGTTATCTGTCAGCAATGAGGATGAACGTGTTGAGGAATGGTTATCTCTCAGCAATGAGAATGAACGTGCTCAGGAATGGTTGTCTGTCAGCAATGAGAATGAACGTGCTGAGGAATGGTTATCTGTCAGCAATGAGAATAAACGTGCTGTGGAATGGCTATCTCTCAGCAATGAGAACGAACGTGCTGGGGAATTGTTATCTGTCAGCAATGAGAATGAACGTGTTGAGGAATGGTTATCTGTCAGCAATGAGAATGAGCGTGCTGAGGAATGGCTATCTCTCAGCAATGAGAATGAACGTGCTGGGAAATGGTTATCTGTCTGCAATGAGAATGAACGTGCTGAGGAATGGCTATCTCCCAGCAATGAGAACGAAAGTGCTGGAGAATGGTTATCTGTCAGCAATGAGAATGAAAGTGCTGAGGAATGGTTATCTGTCAGCAATGAGAATGAGCGTGCTGAGGAATGGTTATCTGTCAACAATGAAAATAAATGTGCTGAGGAATGGTTATCTGTCAACAATGAGAATGAAGGTTCTGAGGAATGGTTATCTGGCAGCAATGAGAATTAACGTGCTGAAGAATGGTCATCTGTCAGCAACGAGAATGGACGGCCTGAGGAATGGTTATCTGTCAGCAATGAGAATGAACGTGCTAAGGAATGGCTATCTGAAAGTAATGAGAGTGAACGTGCTGGGGAATGGTTTTCTGTCAGCAAAGAGAATGAACGTGCCGAGGAATGGTTATCTGTCAGCAAGTAGGCTGAACGAGCTGAGGAATGGTTATCTGTCAGCAACGAGAATGAACGTGTTGTGGAATGGATACCTGTCAGCAACGAGAATGAACGTGCTGAGGAATGGTTATCTGTCAGCAATGAGAATGAACGTGCTGAGGAATGGTTATCTGTCAGCAATGAGAATGAACGTTCTGAGGAATGGTTATCTGTCAGCAATGAGAATTAACGTGCTGAGGAATGGCTATCTGTCAGCAATGAGAATGAACGAGCTGAGGAATGATTATCTGTCAGCAATGAGAATGAACGTGCTGAGGAATGGTTATTTGCCAGCAATGAGAATGAACGTGCTGAGGAATGGTTATCTGTCAGCAATGAGAATGAACGTGCTGAGGAATGGTTATCTGTCAGCAATGAGAATGAACGTTTTGAGGAATGGTTAAATGTCAGCAATGAGAATGATCGCGCTGAGGAATGGTTATCTGTAAACAATGAGAATGAACGTGCTGAGGAATGGTTATCTGTCAACAATGACGATGAACGTTCTGAGAAATGGTTATCTGGCAGCAATGAGAATAAACGTGCTGAGGAATGGCTATGTGTCAGTAATGACAATGAACGGGCTGAGGATTGATTATCTGTCAGCGATGAGAATGAACGTACTGGCGAATGGTTATCTGTCAGCAATGAGGATGAACTTGCTCGGGAATGGTTATCTGCCCGCAATGAGAATGAACGTTCTGAGAAATGGTTATCTGGCAGCAATGAGAATAAACGTGCTGAGAATAGCTATGTACCCTTAATGAAATAAGCGTGCTGAGATTGATTATCTGTCAGCGTGAGAATGAACGTACTGGCGAATGGTTATCTGTCAGCAATGAGGATGAACGTGCTCAGGAATGGTTATCTGCCCGCAATGAGAATGAACGAGCTGAGGAATGGTTATCTGTCAGCAATGAGAATGAACGTGCTGAGGAATGCTTATCTGTCAACATTGAGAATGAACGTGCTGAGGAATGGTTATCTTTCAGCAATGAGAATGAAGGTGCTAAGGAATTGTTACCTGTCAGCAATGAGAATGATCGTGCTGAGGAATCGTTATCTCTCAGCAATGAGAATGAACGTGCTCAGGAATGGTTATCTGTCAGCAATGAGAATGAACGTGCTGAGGAATGGTTATCTGTCAGCAATGAGAATGAACGTGCTGAGGAATGGTTATCTGTCAGCAATGAGAATGAACGTGCTGAGGATTGATTATCTGTCAGCGATGAGAATGAACGTACTGGCGAATAGTTATCTGTCAGCAATGAGGATGAACGTGCTAAGGAATGGTTATCTGCCCGCAATGAGAATGAACGAGCTGAGGAATGGTTATCTGTCAGCAATGAGAATGAAGGTGCTGAGGAATGCTTATCTGTCAACATTGAGAATGAACGTGCTGAGGAATGGTTATCTTTCAGCAATGAGAATGAAGGTGCTAAGGAATTGTTACCTGACAGCAATGAGAATGATCGTCCTGAGGAATCGTTATCTCTCAGCAATGAGAATGAACGTGCTGAGGAATGGTTATCTGTCAGCAACGAGAATGAACGGGCTGAGGAATGGTTATCTGTCAGCAATGAGAATGAACGTGCTAAGGAATGGCTATCTGAAAGTAATGAGAGTGAACGTGCTGGGGAATGGTTTTCTGTCAGCAAAGAGAATGAACGTACCGAGGAATGGTTATCTGTCAGCAATGAGGATGAACGTGCTGAGGAATGGTTATCTGTCAGCAATGAGAATGAACGTTTTGAGGAATGGTTATCTGTCAGCAATGAGAATGATCGTGCTGAGGAATAGTTATCTGTCAACAATGAGAATGAACGTGCTGAGGAATGGTTATCTGTCAACAATGACGATGAACTTTCTGAGAAATTGTTATCTGGCAGCAATGAGAATAAACGTGCTGAGGAATGGCTATGTGTCAGTAATGAGAATGAACGGGCTGAGGAATGGTTGTCTGTCAGCAATGAGAATGAACGTGCTGAGGAATGGTTATCTGTCAGCAATGAGAATGAACGTTTTGAGGAATGGTTAAATGTCAGCAATGAGAATGATCGTGCTGAGGAATGGTTATCTGTAAACAATGAGAATGAACGTGCTGAGGAATGGTTATCTGTCAACAATGACGATGAACGTTCTGAGAAATGGTTATCTGGCAGCAATGAGAATAAACGTGCTGAGGAATGGTTATGTGTCAGTAATGACAATGAACGGGCTGAGGATTGATTATCTGTCAGCGATGAGAATGAACGTACTGGCGAATGGTTATCTGTCAGCAATGAGGATGAACTTGCTCGGGAATGGTTATCTGCCCGCAATGAGAATGAACGTTCTGAGAAATGGTTATCTGGCAGCAATGAGAATAAACGTGCTGAGGAATGGCTATGTGTCAGCAATGAGAATGAACGTGCTGAGGATTGATTATCTGTCAGCGATGAGAATGAACGTACTGGCGAATGGTTATCTGTCAGCAATGAGGATGAACGTGCTCAGGAATGGTTATCTGCCCGCAATGAGAATGAACGAGCTGAGGAATGGTTATCTGTCAGCAATGAGAATGAACGTGCTGAGGAATGCTTATCTGTCAACATTGAGAATGAACGTGCTGAGGAATGGTTATCTTTCAGCAATGAGAATGAAGGTGCTAAGGAATTGTTACCTGTCAGCAATGAGAATGATCGTGCTGAGGAATCGTTATCTCTCAGCAATGAGAATGAACGTGCTCAGGAATGGTTATCTGTCAGCAATGAGAATGAACGTGCTGAGGAATGGTTATCTCTCAGCAATGAGAATGAACGTTTTGAGGAATGGTTATCTGTCAGCAATGAGAATGAACGTGCTGAGGATTGATTATCTGTCAGCGATGAGAATGAACGTACTGGCGAATGGTTATCTGTCAGCAATGAGGATGAACGTGCTCAGGAATGGTTATCTGCCCGCAATGAGAATGAACGAGCTGAGGAATGGTAATCTGTCAGCAATGAGAATGAACGTGCTGAGGAATGCTTATCTGTCAACATTGAGAATGAACGTGCTGAGGAATGGTTATCTTTCAGCAATGAGAATGAAGGTGCTAAGGAATTGTTACCTGACAGCAATGAGAATGATCGTCCTGAGGAATCGTTATCTCTCAGCAATGAGAATGAACGTGCTGAGGAATGGTTATCTGTCAGCAACGAGAATGAACGGGCTGAGGAATGGTTATCTGTCAGCAATGAGAATGAACGTGCTAAGGAATGGCTATCTGAAAGTAATGAGAGTGAACGTGCTGGGGAATGGTTTTCTGTCAGCAAAGAGAATGAACGTACCGAGGAATGGTTATCTGTCAGCAATGAGGATGAACGTGCTGAGGAATGGTTATCTGTCAGCAATGAGAATGAACGTTTTGAGGAATGGTTATCTGTCAGCAATGAGAATGATCGTGCTGAGGAATGGTTATCTGTCAACAATGAGAATGAACGTGCTGAGGAATGGTTATCTGTCAACAATGACGATGAACGTTCTGAGAAATGGTTATCTGGCAGCAATGAGAATAAACGTGCTGAGGAATGGCTATGTGTCAGTAATGAGAATGAACGGGCTGAGGAATGGTTGTCTGTCAGCAATGAGAATGAACGTGCTGAGGAATGGTTATCTGTCAGCAATGAGAATGAACGTGCTGAGGATTGATTATCTGTCAGCGATGAGAATGAACGTACTGGCGAATGGTTATCTGTCGGAAATGAGGATGAACGTGCTCAGGAATGGTTATCTGCCCGCAATGAGAATGAACGAGCTGAGGAATGGTTATCTGTCAGCAATGAGAATGAACGTGCTGAGGAATGCTTATCTGTCAACATTGAGAATGAACGTGCTGAGGAATGGTTGTCTGTCAGCAATGAGAATGAACGTGCTGAGGAATGGTTATCTGTCAGCAATGAGAATGAACGTGCTGAGGATTGATTATCTGTCAGCGATGAGAATGAACGTACTGGCGAATGGTTATCTGTCGGCAATGAGGATGAACGTGCTCAGGAATGGTTATCTGCCCGCAATGAGAATGAACGAGCTGAGGAATGGTTATCTGTCAGCAATGAGAATGAACGTGCTGAGGAATGCTTATCTGTCAACATTGAGAATGAACGTGCTGAGGAATGGTTACCTGTCAGCAATGAGAGTGATCGTGCTGAGGAATGGTTATCTGCCCGCAATGAGAATGAACGAGCTGAGGAATGGTTATCTGTCAGCAATGAGAATGAACGTGCTCAGGAATGGTTATCTGTCAGCAATGAGAACGAACGGGCTGAGGAATGGTTATCTGTGAGCAATGAGAAAGACCTTGCTGATGAATGGTTATCTGTGAGCAATGAGAATGAACGTGCTGAGGAATGGTTATCTATCAGCAATGAGAATGAACGTGCTGAGGAATGGTTTTCTTTTAACAATGAGAATGAACGTACTGAGGAATGGTTATCTTTCAAGAATGAGAATGAACGTGCTGGGTAATGGTTATCTGTCAGCAGTGAGGATGAACATGCTGAAAAATGGTTATCTGTCAGAACTGAGAATGAACGTGCTGAGGAACGGTTATCTGTCAACAATGAGAATGGACGTGCTGAGGAATGGTTATCATTCAGCAATGAGAATGAACGTGCTGAGGAATGGTTATCTGTCAGCAATGAGAATGAACGTGCTGAGGAATAGTTATCTGTCAGCAATGAGAATGAACGTGCTGAGGAATGGTTATCTGTCAGCAATGAGAATGAACGTGCTGTGGAATGGCTATCTGTCAGCAATGAGAATGAACATCCTGAGGAATTGTTATCTGTCAGCAATGAGAGTGATCGTGCTGAGGAATGGTTATATGTCAGCAATGAGTATGAACGTGCAGAGGAATGGTTATCTATCAGCAATGAGAATGAACGTTCTAAGGAATGGCTATCTGTCGGCAATGAGAATGAAGGTGCTGAGGGTTGGTTATCTGTCAGCAATGGGAATGAACGTTCTTGGGGATGGTTATCTATCAGCAATGAGAATGAACGTGCTCAGAAATGGTTATCTGCCAGCAATGAGAATGAACGTGCTGAGGAATGGTTATCTGTCAGCAATGAGAATGAACGTGCTGAGGAATGCTTATCTGTCAGCAATGAGAATGAACGTGCTGAGGAATGGTTATCTGTCAGCAATGAGAATGAACGTTCTGAGAAATGGTTCTCTGTCAGCAATGAGAATGAACGTGCTGAGGAATGGTTATCTTTCAGCAATGAGAATGAACGTTCTGAGGAATGGTTATCTTTCAGCAATGAGAATGAACCTACTGAGGAATGGTTATCTGTCAGCAATGAGAATCAACGTTCTGAGGAATGGTTATCTTTCAGCAATGAGAATGAACGTGCTGAGGAATGGTTATCTGTCAACAATGAGAAGGAACGTTCTGAGAAATGGTTATATTTCAGCAATGAGAATGAACGTGCTGAGGAATTGTTACCTGTCAGCAATGTGAATGATCGTGCTGAGGAATGGTTATCTGTCAGCAATGAGAATGAACGTGCTGAGGAATTGTTATCTGTCAGCAGCGAGAATGAACGTGCTGAGGAATGGTTATCTTTCAAGAATCTGAATGAACTGCTGTGGAATGGTTATCTCTCAGCAGTGACAGTGCACGTGCTGGGCAATGGTTATCTGTCAGCAATTAGAATCAACGTGCTGAGGAATGGTTATCTGTCAGCAATGAGAATGAACGTGCTGAGGAATGGTTATCTGTCAACATTGAGAATGAACGTGCTGAGGAATGGTTATCTTTCAGCAATGAGAATGAAGGTGCTAAGGAATTGTTACCTGTCAGCAATGAGAATGATCGTGCTGAGGAATCGTTATCTCTCAGCAATGAGAATGAACGTGCTCAGGAATGGTTATCTGTCAGCAATGAGAAAGACCTTGCTGATGAATGGTTATCTGTCAGCAATGAGAATGAACGTGCTGAGGAATGGTTTTCATTCAACAATGAGAATGAACGTACTGAGGAATGGTTATCTGTTAAGAATGAGAATGAACGTGCTGGGTAATGGTTATCTGTCAGCAGTGAGGATGAACATGCTGAAAAATGGTTATCTGTCAGAACTGAGAATGAACGTGCTGAGGAACGGTTATCTGTCAACAATGAGAATGGACGTGCTGAGGAATGGTTATCATTCAGCAATGAGAATGAACGTGCTGAGGAATGGTTGTCTGTCAACAATGAGAATGAACGTGCTGAGGATTGGTTATCTGTCAGCAATGAGAATGAACGTGCTGAGGAATGGTTATCTGTCAGCAATGAGAATGAACGTGCTGTGGAATGGCTATCTGTCAGCAATGAGAATGAACATCCTGAGGAATGGCTATCTGTCAGCAGTGAGGATGAACATGCTGAAAAATGGTTATCTGTCAGAACTGAGAATGAACGTGCTGAGGAACGGTTATCTGTCAACAATGAGAATGGACGTGCTGAGGAATGGTTATCATTCAGCAATGAGAATGAACGTGCTGAGGAATGGTTATCTCTCAGCAATGAGTGATCATGCTGAGGAATGGTTATATGTCAGCAATGAGAATGAACGTGCTAAGGAATGGCTATCTGTCAGCAATGAGAATGAAGGTGCTGAGGGTTGGTTATCTGTCAGCAATGAGAATGAACGTTCTTGGGGATGGTTATCTGTCAGCAATGAGAATGAACGTGCTCAGAAATGGTTATCTGCCAGCAATGAGAATGAACGTGCTGAGGAATGGTTATCTGTCAGCAATGAGAATGAACGTGCTGAGGAATGCTTATCTGTCAGCAATGAGAATGAACGTGCTGACGAATGGTTATCTGTCAGCAATGAGAATGAACATTCTGAGAAATGGTTCTCTGTCAGCAATGAGATTGAACGTGCTGAGGAATGGTTATCTTTCAGCAATGAGAATGAACGTTCTGAGGAATGGTTATCTTTCAGCAATGAGAATGAACGTGCTGAGGAATGGTTATCTGTCAGCAATGAGAATGAACGTTCTGAGGAATGGTTATCTTTCAGCAATGAGAATGAACGTGCTGAGGAATGGTTATCTGTCAGCAATGAGAATGAACGTTCTGAGAAATGGTTATCTTTCAGCAATGAGAATGAACGTGCTGAGGAATTGTTACCTGTCAGCAATGTGAATGATCGTGCCGAGGAATGGTTATCTGTCAGCAATGAGAATGAACGTGATGAGGAATTGTTATCTGTCAGCAGCGAGAATGAACGTGCTGAGGAATGGTTATCTTTCAAGAATCAGAATGAACTGCTGTGGAATGGTTATCTGTCAGCAATGACAATGCACGTGCTGGGGAATGGTTATCTGTCAGCAATTAGAATGAACGTGCTGAGGAATGGTTATCTGTCAGCAATAAGAATGAACGTGCTGAGGAATGGTTATCTGTCAGCAAGTAGGCTGAACGCGCTGAAGAATGGTTATCTGTCAGCAATGAGAATGAACGTGCTGAGGAATGGTTATCCGTCAGCAATGAGAATGAACGTGCTGAGGAATGGCTATCTGTTAGCAATGAGAATGATCGTGCTGAGGAATGGGGTAAGTCAGTAGGATTTAACGTCGTTTTCAACATTGTTTCAGTTATATCACGACGGTGCCTACATGTGCCAGACCACGAGAGTGTCCACAGTTCCTATTATTCTGGACACTGATCAGCCCAGTAAGTAAAGCACCCGGTCACCCATCCAGGTATTGACCGAGCTCATCTGTCAGCAAGTAGGCTGAACACGCTAAAGAATGGTTATCTGTCAGCAATGAGAATGAACGTGCTGAGGAATGGTCATCTGTCAGCAATGAGAATAAACGTGCTGAGGAATGGTTATCTGTCAGCAAGTAGGCTGAACACGCTAAAGAATGGTTATCTGTCAGCAATGAGAATGAACGTGCTGGGGAATGGTTATCCGTCAGCAATGAGAATGAACGTGCTGAGGAATGGTTATCTGTTAGCAATGAGAATGATCGTGCTGAGGAATGGTTATCTGTCAACAATGAGAATAAACATGGTCAGGAATGGTTATCTGTCAGCAATGAGAATGAACGTGCTCAGTAATGGTTATCTGTCAGCAATGAGAATGAACGTGCTGAAGAATGGTTATCTGTCAGCAATGAGAATGAGCGTGCTGAGGAATGGTTATCTGTCAACAATGAGAATGAGGGTGCTGAGGAATGGTTATCTGTCAACAAAGATAATGAACGTGCTGAGGAATGGTTATCTGTCAGCAATGAGAATGAACGTGCTGAGGAATGGTTATCTGTCAACAATGAGAATGAACGTTCTGAGGAATGGTTATCTGTCAGCAATGAGAATGAACGTGCTGAGGAATGGTTATCTGTCAGCAATGAGGATGAAGGTGCTGAGGAATAGCTATCTGTCAGCAATGAGAATGAATGTGCTGAGGAATGGTTATCTGTCAGCAATGGGAATGAACGTGCTCAGGAATGGTTATCTGTCAGCAATGAGAATGAACGTGCTGAGCAATGGTTATCTGTCAGCAATGAGAATGAACGTGCTGAGGTTTGATTATCTGTCAGCGATGAGAATGAACGTACTGGCGAATGGTTATCTGTCGGAAATGAGGATGAACGTGCTCAGGAATGGTTATCTGCCCGCAATGAGAATGAACGAGCTGAGGAATGGTTATCTGTCAGCAATGAGAATGAACGTGCTGAGGAATGCTTATCTGTCAACATTGAGAATGAACGTGCTGAGGAATGGTTGTCTGTCAGCAATGAGAATGAACGTGCTGAGGAATGGTTATCTGTCAGCAATGAGAATGAACGTGCTGAGGTTTGATTATCTGTCAGCGATGAGAATGAACGTACTGGCGAATGGTTATCTGTCGGCAATGAGGATGAACGTGCTCAGGAATGGTTATCTGCCCGCAATGAGAATGAACGAGCTGAGGAATGGTTATCTGTCAGCAATGAGAATGAACGTGCTGAGGAATGCTTATCTGTCAACATTGAGAATGAACGTGCTGAGGAATGGTTACCTGTCAGCAATGAGAGTGATCGTGCTGAGGAATGGTTATCTGCCCGCAATGAGAATGAACGAGCTGAGGAATGGTTATCTGTCAGCAATGAGAATGAACGTGCTCAGGAATGGTTATCTGTCAGCAATGAGAACGAACGGGCTGAGGAATGGTTATCTGTGAGCAATGAGAAAGACCTTGCTGATGAATGGTTATCTGTGAGCAATGAGAATGAACGTGCTGAGGAATGGTTATCTATCAGCAATGAGAATGAACGTGCTGAGGAATGGTTTTCTTTTAACAATGAGAATGAACGTACTGAGGAATGGTTATCTTTCAAGAATGAGAATGAACGTGCTGGGTAATGGTTATCTGTCAGCAGTGAGGATGAACATGCTGAAAAATGGTTATCTGTCAGAACTGAGAATGAACGTGCTGAGGAACGGTTATCTGTCAACAATGAGAATGGACGTGCTGAGGAATGGTTATCATTCAGCAATGAGAATGAACGTGCTGAGGAATGGTTATCTGTCAGCAATGAGAATGAACGTGCTGAGGAATAGTTATCTGTCAGCAATGAGAATGAACGTGCTGAGGAATGGTTATCTGTCAGCAATGAGAATGAACGTGCTGTGGAATGGCTATCTGTCAGCAATGAGAATGAACATCCTGAGGAATTGTTATCTGTCAGCAATGAGAGTGATCGTGCTGAGGAATGGTTATATGTCAGCAATGAGTATGAACGTGCAGAGGAATGGTTATCTATCAGCAATGAGAATGAACGTTCTAAGGAATGGCTATCTGTCGGCAATGAGAATGAAGGTGCTGAGGGTTGGTTATCTGTCAGCAATGGGAATGAACGTTCTTGGGGATGGTTATCTATCAGCAATGAGAATGAACGTGCTCAGAAATGGTTATCTGCCAGCAATGAGAATGAACGTGCTGAGGAATGGTTATCTGTCAGCAATGAGAATGAACGTGCTGAGGAATGCTTATCTGTCAGCAATGAGAATGAACGTGCTGAGGAATGGTTATCTTTCAGCAATGAGAATGAACGTTCTGAGAAATGGTTCTCTGTCAGCAATGAGAATGAACGTGCTGAGGAATGGTTATCTTTCAGCAATGAGAATGAACGTTCTGAGGAATGGTTATCTTTCAGCAATGAGAATGAACGTACTGAGGAATGGTTATCTGTCAGCAATGAGAATCAACGTTCTGAGGAATGGTTATCTTTCAGCAATGAGAATGAACGTGCTGAGGAATGGTTATCTGTCAACAATGAGAAGGAACGTTCTGAGAAATGGTTATATTTCAGCAATGAGAATGAACGTGCTGAGGAATTGTTACCTGTCAGCAATGTGAATGATCGTGCTGAGGAATGGTTATCTGTCAGCAATGAGAATGAACGTGCTGAGGAATTGTTATCTGTCAGCAGCGAGAATGAACGTGCTGAGGAATGGTTATCTTTCAAGAATCAGAATGAACTGCTGTGGAATGCTTATCTCTCAGCAGTGACAGTGCACGTGCTGGGCAATGGTTATCTGTCAGCAATTAGAATCAACGTGCTGAGGAATGGTTATCTGTCAGCAATGAGAATGAACGTGCTGAGGAATGGTTATCTGTCAACATTGAGAATGAACGTGCTGAGGAATGGTTATCTTTCAGCAATGAGAATGAAGGTGCTAAGGAATTGTTACCTGTCAGCAATGAGAATGATCGTGCTGAGGAATCGTTATCTCTCAGCAATGAGAATGAACGTGCTCAGGAATGGTTATCTGTCAGCAATGAGAAAGACCTTGCTGATGAATGGTTATCTGTCAGCAATGAGAATGAACGTGCTGAGGAATGGTTATCTGTCAGCAATGAGAATGAACGTGCTGAGGAATGGTTTTCATTCAACAATGAGAATGAACGTACTGAGGAATGGTTATCTGTTAAGAATGAGAATGAACGTGCTGGGTAATGGTTATCTGTCAGCAGTGAGGATGAACATGCTGAAAAATGGTTATCTGTCAGAACTGAGAATGAACGTGCTGAGGAACGGTTATCTGTCAACAATGAGAATGGACGTGCTGAGGAATGGTTATCATTCAGCAATGAGAATGAACGTGCTGAGGAATGGTTGTCTGTCAACAATGAGAATGAACGTGCTGAGGATTGGTTATCTGTCAGCAATGAGAATGAACGTGCTGAGGAATGGTTATCTGTCAGCAATGAGAATGAACGTGCTGTGGAATGGCTATCTGTCAGCAATGAGAATGAACATCCTGAGGAATGGCTATCTGTCAGCAGTGAGGATGAACATGCTGAAAAATGGTTATCTGTCAGAACTGAGAATGAACGTGCTGAGGAACGGTTATCTGTCAACAATGAGAATGGACGTGCTGAGGAATGGTTATCATTCAGCAATGAGAATGAACGTGCTGAGGAATGGTTATCTCTCAGCAATGAGTGATCATGCTGAGGAATGGTTATATGTCAGCAATGAGAATGAACGTGCTAAGGAATGGCTATCTGTCAGCAATGAGAATGAAGGTGCTGAGGGTTGGTTATCTGTCAGCAATGAGAATGAACGTTCTGGGGGATGGTTATCTGTCAGCAATGAGAATGAACGTGCTCAGAAATGGTTATCTGCCAGCAATGAGAATGAACGTGCTGAGGAATGGTTATCTGTCAGCAATGAGAATGAACGTGCTGAGGAATGCTTATCTGTCAGCAATGAGAATGAACGTGCTGACGAATGGTTATCTGTCAGCAATGAGAATGAACATTCTGAGAAATGGTTCTCTGTCAGCAATGAGATTGAACGTGCTGAGGAATGGTTATCTTTCAGCAATGAGAATGAACGTTCTGAGGAATGGTTATCTTTCAGCAATGAGAATGAACGTGCTGAGGAATGGTTATCTGTCAGCAATGAGAATGAACGTTCTGAGGAATGGTTATCTTTCAGCAATGAGAATGAACGTGCTGAGGAATGGTTATCTGTCAGCAATGAGAAGGAACGTTCTGAGAAATGGTTATCTTTCAGCAATGAGAATGAACGTGCTGAGGAATTGTTACCTGTCAGCAATGTGAATGATCGTGCCGAGGAATGGTTATCTGTCAGCAATGAGAATGAACGTGATGAGGAATTGTTATCTGTCAGCAGCGAGAATGAACGTGCTGAGGAATGGTTATCTTTCAAGAATCAGAATGAACTGCTGTGGAATGGTTAGCTGTCAGCAATGACAATGCACGTGCTGGGGAATGGTTATCTGTCAGCAATTAGAATCAACGTGCTGAGGAATGGTTATCTGTCAGCAATAAGAATGAACGTGCTGAGGAATGGTTATCTGTCAGCAAGTAGGCTGAACGCGCTGAAGAATGGTTATCTGTCAGCAATGAGAATGAACATGCTGAGGAATGGTTATCCGTCAGCAATGAGAATGAACGTGCTGAGGAATGGCTATCTGTTAGCAATGAGAATGATCGTGCTGAGGAATGGGGTAAGTCAGTAGGATTTAACGTCGTTTTCAACATTGTTTCAGTTATATCACGACGGTGCCTACATGTGCCAGACCACGAGAGTGTCCACAGTTCCTATTATTCTGGACACTGATCAGCCCAGTAAGTAAAGCACCCGGTCACCCATCCAGGTATTGACCGAGCTCATCTGTCAGCAAGTAGGCTGAACACGCTAAAGAATGGTTATCTGTCAGCAATGAGAATGAACGTGCTGAGGAATGGTCATCTGTCAGCAATGAGAATAAACGTGCTGAGGAATGGTTATCTGTCAGCAAGTAGGCTGAACACGCTAAAGAATGGTTATCTGTCAGCAATGAGAATGAACGTGCTGGGGAATGGTTATCCGTCAGCAATGAGAATGAACGTGCTGAGGAATGGTTATCTGTTAGCAATGAGAATGATCGTGCTGAGGAATGGTTATCTGTCAACAATGAGAATAAACATGGTCAGGAATGGTTATCTGTCAGCAATGAGAATGAACGTGCTCAGTAATGGTTATCTGTCAGCAATGAGAATGAACGTGCTGAAGAATGGTTATCTGTCAGCAATGAGAATGAGCGTGCTGAGGAATGGTTATCTGTCAACAATGAGAATGAGGGTGCTGAGGAATGGTTATCTGTCAACAAAGATAATGAACGTGCTGAGGAATGGTTATCTGTCAGCAATGAGAATGAACGTGCTGAGGAATGGTTATCTGTCAACAATGAGAATGAACGTTCTGAGGAATGGTTATCTGTCAGCAATGAGAATGAACGTGCTGAGGAATGGTTATCTGTCAGCAATGAGGATGAAGGTGCTGAGGAATAGCTATCTGTCAGCAATGAGAATGAATGTGCTGAGGAATGGTTATCTGTCAGCAATGGGAATGAACGTGCTCAGGAATGGTTATCTGTCAGCAATGAGAATGAACGTGCTGAGGAATGGTTATCTGTCAGCAATGAGAATGAACGTGCTCAGGAATGGTTGTCTGTCAGCGATGGGAATCAACGTGCTAAGGAATGGTTATCTGTCAGCAACGAAAATGAACGTGCTGAGTAATGGATATCTGTCACCAATGAGAATGAACGTGCTGAGGAATGGTTATCTGTCAGCAACGACAATGAACGTGCTGAAGAACGGTTATCTCTCAGTAACGAGAATGAACGTGCTGAGGAATGGCTATCTGTCAGCAATGGGAATAAACGTGTTGAGGAATGGTTATCTGTCAGCACCGACAATGAACGTTCTGAAGAATGGTTATCTGTCAGCAATGAGAATGAACGTGCTGAGGAATGGCTATCTCTCAGCAATGGGAATGAACGTGCTGCGGAATGGTTATCTGTCAGCAATGAGAATGAACGTGCTGAGGAATGGTTATCTCTCAGCAATGAGAATAAACGTGCTGAGGAATGACTATCTCTCAGCAATGAGAACGAACGTGCTGGGGAATTGTTATCTGTCAGCAAGGGAATGAACGTGTTGAGGAATGGTTATCTGTCAGCAATGAGAATGAGCGTGCTGAGGAATGGCTATCTCTCAGCAATGAGAATGAACGTGCTGGGAAATAGTTATCTGTCAGCAATGAGAATGAACGTGCTGAGGAATGGATATCTCCCAGCAATGAGAACGAACGTGCTGGTGAATGATTATCTGTCAGCAATGAGAATGAACGTGCTGAGGAATGGGGTGAGTCAGTAGGATTTAACGTCGTTTTCAACATTGTTTCAGTTATATCACGACGGTGCCTACATGTGCCAGACCACGAGAGTGTCCACAGTTCCTATTATTCTGGACACTGATCAGCCCAGTAAGTACAGCACCCGGTCACCCATCCAAGTATTGACCGAGCTCATCTGTCAGCATGTAGGCTGAACACGCTAAAGAATGGTTATCTGTCAGCAATGAGAATGCGCGTGCTGGGGAATTGTTATCTCTCAGCAATGGGAATGAACGTGCTGCGGAATGGTTATCTGTCAGCAATGAGAATGAACGTGCTGAGGAATGGTCATCTGTCAGCAATGAGAATAAACGTGCTGAGGAATGGTTATCTGTCAGCAAGTAGGCTGAACACGCTAAAGAATGGTTATCTGTCAGCAATGAGAATGAACGTGCTGGGGAATGGTTATCCGTCAGCAATGAGAATGAACGTGCTGAGGAATGGCTATCTGTTAGCAATGAGAATGATCGTGCTGAGGAATGGTTATCTGTCAACAATGAGAATAAACGTGGTCAGGAATGGTTATCTGTCAGCAATGAGAATGAACGTGCTCAGTAATGGTTATCTGTCAGCAATGAGAATGAACGTGCTGAAGAATGGTTATCTGTCAGCAATGAGAATGAGCGTGCTGAGGAATGGTTATCTGTCAACAATGAGAATGAGGGTGCTGAGGAATGGTTATCTGTCAACAAAGATAATGAACGTGCTGAGGAATGGTTATCTGTCAGCAATGAGAATGAACGTGCTGAGGAATGGTTATCTGTCAGCAATGAGAATGAACGTTCTGAGGAATGGTTATCTGTCAGCAATGAGGATGAAGGTGCTGAGGAATAGCTATCTGTCAGCAATGAGAATGAATGTGCTGAGGAATGGTTATCTGTCAGCAATGGGAATGAAGGTGCTCAGGAATGGTTATCTGTCAGCAATGAGAATGATCGTGCTGAGGAATGGTTATCTGTCAGCAATGAGAATGAACGTGCTCAGGAATGGTTGTCTGTCAGCGATGGGAATCAACGTGCTAAGGAATGGTTATCTGTCAGCAACGAAAATGAACGTGCTGAGTATGGATATCTGTCACCAATGAGAATGAACGTGCTGAGGAATGGTTATCTGTCAGCAACGACAATGAACGTGCTGAAGATCGGTTATCTCTCAGCAACGAGAATGAACGTGCTGAGGAATGGCTATCTGTCAGCAATGGGAATAAACGTGTTGAGGAATGGTTATCTGTCAGCACCGACAATGAACGTTCTGAAGAATGGTTATCTGTCAACAATGAGAATGAACGTGCTGAGGAATGGCTATCTTTCAGCAATGGGAATGAACGTGCTGCGGAATGGTTATCTGTCAGCAATGAGAATGAACGTGCTGAGGAATGGTTATCTCTCAGCAATGAGAATAAACGTGCTGAGGAATGGCTATCTCTCAGCAATGAGAACGAACGTGCTGGGGAATTGTTATCTGTCAGCAAAGAATGAAAGTGTTGAGGAATGGTTATCTGTCAGCAATGAGAATGAGCGTGCTGAGGAATGGCTATCTCTCAGCAATGAGAATGAACGTGCTGGGAAATAGTTATCTGTCAGCAATGAGAATGAACGTGCTGAGGAATGGATATCTCCCAGCAATGAGAACGAACGTGCTGGTGTATGATTATCTGTCAGCAATGAGAATGAACGTGCTGAGGAATGGGTGAGTCAGTAGGATTTAACGTCGTTTTCAACATTGTTTCAGTTATATCACGACGGTGCCTACATGTGCCAGACCACGATAGTGTCCACAGTTCCTATTATTCTGGACACTGATCAGCCCAGTAAGTACAGCACCCGGTCACCCATCCAAGTATTGACCGAGCTCATCTGTCAGCATGTAGGCTGAACACGCTAAAGAATGGTTGTCTGTCAGCAATGAGAATGCGCGTGCTGGGGAATTGTTATCTCTCAGCAATGGGAATGAACGTGCTGCGGAATGGTTATCTGTCAGCAATGAGAATGAACGTGCTGAGGAATGGTCATCTGTCAGCAATGAGAATAAACGTGCTGAGGAATGGTTATCAGTCAGCAAGTAGGCTGAACACGCTAAAGAATGGTTATCTGTCAGCAATGAGAATGAACATGTTGGGGAATGGTTATCCGTCAGCAATGAGAATGAACGTGCTGAGGAATGGTTATCTGTTAGCAATGAGAATGATCGTGCTGAGGAATGGTTATCTGTCAACAATGTGAATGAACGTGGTGAGGAATAGTTAACTGTCAGCAATGAGAATGAACGTGCTCAGGAATGGTTATCTGTCAGCAATGAGAATGAACGTGCTGAAGAATGGTGATCTGTCAGCAATGAGAATGACCGTGCTGAGGAATGGTTATCTGTCAACAATGAGAATGAGCGTGCTGAGGAATGGTTATCTGTCAACAAAGATAATGAACGTGCTGAGGAATGGTTATCTGTCAGCAATGAGAATGAACGTGCTGAGGAATGGTTATCTGTCAGCAATGAGAATGAACGTGCTGAGGAATGGTTATCTGTCAGCAATGAGGATGAAGGTGCTGAGGAATAGCTATCTGTCAGCAATGAGAATGAATGTGCTGAGGAATGGTTATCTGTCAGCAATGGGAATGAACGTGCTCAGGAATGGTTATCTGTCAGCAATGAGAATGAATGTGCTGAGGAATGGTTATCTGTCAGCAATGAGAATGAACGTGCTCAGGAATGGTTATCTGTCAGCAATGGGAATCAGCGTGCTACGGAATGATTATCTGTCAGCAACGAAAATGAACGTGCTGAATAATGGGTATCTGTCACCAATGAGAATGAACGTGCTCAGGAATGGTTATCTGTCAGCAATGAGAATAAACGTGTTGAGGAATGGTTATCTGTCAGCACCGACAATGAACGTGCTGAAGAATGGTTATCTGTCAGCAATGAGAATGAACATGCTGACGAATGGCTATCTCTCAGCAATGGGAATCAACGTGCTGCGGAATGGTTATCTGTCAGCAATGAGAATGAACGTGCTGAGGAATGGTTATCTGTCAGCAATGAGAATAAACGTGCTGAGGAATGGCTATCTCTCAGCAATGAGAACGAACGTGCTGGGGAATTGTTATCTGTCAGCAATGAGAATGAACGTGTTGAGGAATGGTTATCTGTCAGCAATGAGAATGAGCGTGCTGAGGAATGGCTATCTCCCAGCAATGAGAACGAACGTGCTGGGGAATGGTTATCTGTCAGCAATGAGAATGAACGTGCTGAGGAATGGTTATCTGTCAGCAATGAGAATGAGCGAGCTGAGGAATGGTTATCTGTCAACAATGAGAATGAGCGTGCTGTAAAGAATGGGGTGAGTTAGTGTGATTTAACGTCGTTTTCAACATTGCTTCAGTTATATCACGACGGTGCCTAAGCATGTGCCAGACCACGAGAGTGTCCACAGTTCCTATTATTCTGGACACTGATCAGCCCAGTAAGTACAGCACCCGGTCACCCATCCAAGTATTGACCGAGCTCATCTGTCAGCAAGTAGGCTGAACACGCTAAAGAATGGTTATCTGTCAGCAATGAGAATGCGCGTGCTGGGGAATTTTTATCTCTCAGCAATGGGAATGAACGTGCTGAGGAATGGCTATCTCTCAGCAATGAGAATGAACGTCCTGAGGAATGGTCATCTGTCAGCAATGAGAATAAACGTGCTGAGGAATGGTTATCTGTCAGCAAGTAGGCTGAACACGCTAAAGAATGGTTATCTGTCAGCAAGGAGAATGAACGTGCTGGGGAATGGTTATCCGTCAGCAATGAGAATGATCGTGCTGAGGAATGGCTATCTGTTAGCAATGAGAATGATCGTGCTGAGGAATGGTTATCTGTCAACAATGAGAATAAACGTGGTCAGGAATGGTTATCTGTCAGCAATGAGAATGAACGTGCTCAGTAATGGTTATCTGTCAGCAATGAGAATGAACGTGCTGAAGAATGGTTATCTGTCAGCAATGAGAATGAGCGTGCTGAGGAATGGTTATCTGTCAACAATGAGAATGAGGGTGCTGAGGAATGGTTATCTGTCAACAAAGATAATGAACGTGCTGAGGAATGGTTATCTGTCAGCAATGAGAATGAACGTGCTGAAGAATGGTTATCTGTCAGCAATGAGAATGAGCGTGCTGAGGAATGGTTATCTGTCAACAATGAGAATGAGGGTGCTGAGGAATGGTTATCTGTCAACAAAGATAATGAACGTGCTGAGGAATGGTTATCTGTCAGCAATGAGAATGAACGTGCTGAGGAATGGTTATCTGTCAACAATGAGAATGAACGTTCTGAGGAATGGTTATATGTCAGCAATGAGAATGAACGTGCTGAGGAATGGTCATCTGTCAGCAATGAGGATGAAGGTGCTGAGGAATAGCTATCTGTCAGCAATGAGAATGAATGTGCTGAGGAATGGTTATCTGTCAGCAATGGGAATGAACGTGCTCAGGAATGTTTATCTGTCAGCAATGAGAATGAACGTGCTGAGGAATGGTTATCTGTCAGCAATGAGAATGAACGTGCTCAGGAATGGTTGTCTGTCAGCGATGGGAATCAACGTGCTAAGGAATGGTTATCTGTCAGCAACGAAAATGAACGTGCTGAGTAATGGATATCTGTCACCAATGAGAATGAACGTGCTGAGGAATGGTTATCTGTCAGCAACGACAATGAACGTGCTGAAGAACGGTTATCTCTCAGTAACGAGAATGAACGTGCTGAGGAATGGCTATCTGTCAGCAATGGGAATAAACGTGTTGAGGAATGGTTATCTGTCAGCACCGACAATGAACGTTCTGAAGAATGGTTATCTGTCAGCAATGAGAATGAACGTGCTGAGGAATGGCTATCTCTCAGCAATGGGAATGAACGTGCTGCGGAATGGTTATCTGTCAGCAATGAGAATGAACGTGCTGAGGAATGGTTATCTCTCAGCAATGAGAATAAACGTGCTGAGGAATGACTATCTCTCAGCAATGAGAACGAACGTGCTGGGGAATTGTTATCTGTCAGCAAAGAATGAAAGTGTTGAGGAATGGTTATCTGTCAGCAATGAGAATGAGCGTGCTGAGGAATGGCTATCTCTCAGCAATGAGAATGAACGTGCTGGGAAATAGTTATCTGTCAGCAATGAGAATGAACGTGCTGAGGAATGGATATCTCCCAGCAATGAGAACGAACGTGCTGGTGTATGATTATCTGTCAGCAATGAGAATGAACGTGCTGAGGAATGGGTGAGTCAGTAGGATTTAACGTCGTTTTCAACATTGTTTCAGTTATATCACGACGGTGCCTACATGTGCCAGACCACGATAGTGTCCACAGTTCCTATTATTCTGGACACTGATCAGCCCAGTAAGTACAGCACCCGGTCACCCATCCAAGTATTGACCGAGCTCATCTGTCAGCATGTAGGCTGAACACGCTAAAGAATGGTTGTCTGTCAGCAATGAGAATGCGCGTGCTGGGGAATTGTTATCTCTCAGCAATGGGAATGAACGTGCTGCGGAATGGTTATCTGTCAGCAATGAGAATGAACGTGCTGAGGAATGGTCATCTGTCAGCAATGAGAATAAACGTGCTGAGGAATGGTTATCTGTCAGCAAGTAGGCTGAACACGCTAAAGAATGGTTATCTGTCAGCAATGAGAATGAACGTGCTGAGGAATGGTTATCCGTCAGCAATGAGAATGAACGTGCTGAGGAATGGTTATCTGTTAGCAATGAGAATGATCGTGCTGAGGAATGGTTATCTGTCAACAATGAGAATGAACGTGGTGAGGAATAGTTATCTGTCAGCAATGAGAATGAACGTGCTCAGGAATGGTTATCTGTCAGCAATGAGAATGAACGTGCTGAAGAATGGTGATCTGTCAGCAATGAGAATGACCGTGCTGAGGAATGGTTATCTGTCAACAATGAGAATGAGCGTGCTGAGGAATGGTTATCTGTCAACAAAGATAATGAACGCGCTGAGGAATGGTTATCTGTCGGCAATGAGAATGAACGTGCTGAGGAATGGTTATCTGTCAACAATGAGAATGAACGTTCTGAGGAATGGTTATCTGTCAGCAATGAGAATGAACGTGCTGAGGAATGGTTATCTGTCAACAATGAGAATGAACATTCTGAGGAATGGATATCTGTCAGCAATGAGAATGAACGTGCTGAGGAATGGTTATCTGTCAGCAATGGAATGAACGTGCTCAGGAATGGTTATCTGTCAGCAATGAGAATGAACGTGCTGAGGAATGGTTATCTGTCAGCAATGAGAATGAACGTGCTCAGGAATGGTTGTCTGTCAGCGATGGGAATCAACGTGCTAAGGAATGGTTATCTGTCAGCAACGAAAATGAACGTGCTGAGTAATGGATATCTGTCACCAATGAGAATGAACGTGCTGAGGAATGGTTATCTGTCAGCAACGACAATGAGCGTGCTGAAGAACGGTTATCTCTCAGCAACGAGAATGAACGTGCTGAGGAATGGCTATCTGTCAGCAATGGGAATAAACGTGTTGAGGAATGGTTATCTGTCAGCACCGACAATGAACGTTCTGAAGAATGGTTATCTGTCAACAATGAGAATGAACGTGCTGAGGAATGGCTATCTTTCAGCAATGGGAATGAACGTGCTGCGGAATGGTTATCTGTCAGCAATGAGAATGAACGTGCTGAGGAATGGTTATCTCTCAGCAATGAGAATAAACGTGCTGAGGAATGGCTATCTCTCAGCAATGAGAACGAACGTGCTGGGGAATTGTTATCTGTCAGCAAAGAATGAAAGTGTTGAGGAATGGTTATCTGTCAGCAATGAGAATGAGCGTGCTGAGGAATGGCTATCTCTCAGCAATGAGAATGAACGTGCTGGGAAATAGTTATCTGTCAGCAATGAGAATGAACGTGCTGAGGAATGGATATCTCCCAGCAATGAGAACGAACGTGCTGGTGTATGATTATCTGTCAGCAATGAGAATGAACGTGCTGAGGAATGGGTGAGTCAGTAGGATTTAACGTCGTTTTCAACATTGTTTCAGTTATATCACGACGGTGCCTACATGTGCCAGACCACGATAGTGTCCACAGTTCCTATTATTCTGGACACTGATCAGCCCAGTAAGTACAGCACCCGGTCACCCATCCAAGTATTGACCGAGCTCATCTGTCAGCATGTAGGCTGAACACGCTAAAGAATGGTTGTCTGTCAGCAATGAGAATGCGCGTGCTGGGGAATTGTTATCTCTCAGCAATGGGAATGAACGTGCTGCGGAATGGTTATCTGTCAGCAATGAGAATGAACGTGCTGAGGAATGGTCATCTATCAGCAATGAGAATAAACGTGCTGACGAATGGTTATCAGTCAGCAAGTAGGCTGAACACGCTAAAGAATGGTTATCTGTCAGCAATGAGAATGAACATGCTGGGGAATGGTTATCCGTCAGCAATGAGAATGAACGTGCTGAGGAATGGTTATCTGTTAGCAATGAGAATGATCGTGCTGAGGAATGGTTATCTGTCAACAATGTGAATGAACGTGGTGAGGAATGGTTAACTGTCAGCAATGAGAATGAACGTGCTCAGTAATGGTTATCTGTCAGCAATGAGAATGAACGTGCTGAAGAATGGTTATCTGTCAGCAATGAGAATGAGCGTGCTGAGGAATGGTTATCTGTCAACAATGAGAATGAGGGTGCTGAGGAATGGTTATCTGTCAACAAAGATAATGAACGTGCTGAGGAATGGATATCTGTCAGCAATGAGAATGAACGTGCTGAGGAATGGTTATCTGTCAGCAATGAGAATGAACGTTCTGAGGAAGGGTTATCTGTCAGCAATGAGGATGAAGGTGCTGAGGAATAGCTATCTGTCAGCAATGAGAATGAATGTGCTGAGGAATGGTTATCTGTCAGCAATGGGAATGAAGGTGCTCAGGAATGGTTATCTGTCAGCAATGAGAATGATCGTGCTGAGGAATGGTTATCTGTCAGCAATGAGAATGAACGTGCTCAGGAATGGTTGTCTGTCAGCGATGGGAATCAACGTGCTAAGGAATGGTTATCTGTCAGCAACGAAAATGAACGTGCTGAGTAATGGATATCTGTCACCAATGAGATGAACGTGCTGAGGAATGGTTATCTGTCAGCAACGACAATGAACGTGCTGAAGAACGGTTATCTCTCAGCAACGAGAATGAACGTGCTGAGGAATGGCTATCTGTCAGCAATGAGAATAAACGTGTTGAGGAATGGTTATCTGTCAGCACCGACAATGAACGTTCTGAAGAATGGTTATCTGTCAGCAATGAGAATGAACGTGCTGAGGAATGGCTATCTCTCAGCAATGGGAATGAACGTGCTGCGGAATGGTTATCTGTCAGCAATGAGAATGAACGTGCTGAGGAATGGTTATCTCTCAGCAATGAGAATAAACGTGCTGAGGAATGGCTATCTCTCAGCAATGAGAACGAACGTGCTGGGGAATTGTTATCTGTCAGCAAAGAATGAAAGTGTTGAGGAATGGTTATCTGTCAGCAATGAGAATGAGCGTGCTGAGGAATGGCTATCTCTCAGCAATGAGAATGAACGTGCTGGGAAATAGTTATCTGTCAGCAATGAGAATGAACGTGCTGAGGAATGGATATCTCCCAGCAATGAGAACGAACGTGCTGGTGAATGGTTATCTGTCAGCAATGAGAATGAACTTGCTGAGGAATGGGGTGAGTCAGTAGGATTTAACGTCGTTTTCAACATTGTTTCAGTTATATCACGACGGTGCCTACATGTGCCAGACCACGAGAGTGTCCACAGTTCCTATTATTCTGGACACTGATCAGCCCCGTCAGTACAGCACCCGGTCACCCATCCAAGTATTGACCGAGCTCATCTGTCAGCAAGTAGGCTGAACACGGTAAAGAATGGTTATCTGTCAGCAATGAGAATGCGCGTGCTGGGGAATTGTTATCTCTCAGCAATGAGAATAAACGTGCTGAGGAATGGCTATCTCTCAGCAATGAGAACGAACGTGCTGGTGAATGGCTATCTCTCAGCAATGAGAATGAACGTGCTGAGGAATGGTTATCTGTCAGCAATGAGAATGAGCGTGCTGAGGAATGGTTATCTGTCAACAATGAGAATAAATGTGCTGAGGAATGGTTATCTGTCAACAATGAGAATGAACGTTCTGAGGAATGGTTATCTGGCAGCAATGAGAATGAACGTGCTGAGGAATGGTCATCTGTCAGCAACGAGAACGAACGGACTGAGGAATGGTTATCTGTCAGCAATGAGAATGAACGTGCTAAGGAATGGCTATCTGAAAGTAATGAGAGTGAACGTGCTGGGGAATGGTTTTCTGTCAGCAAAGAGAATGAACGTACCGAGGAATGGTTATCTGTCAGCAATGAGGATGAACGTGCTGAGGAATGGTTATCTGTCAGCAACGAGAATGAACGTGTTGAGCAATGGATACCTGTCAGCAACAAGAATGAACGTGCTGATGAATGGTTATCTCTCAGCAATGAGAATGAACGTGCTGAGGAATGGTTATCTGTCAGCAATGAGAATGAACGTTCTGAGGAATGGTTATCTGTCAGCAATGAGAATGAACGTGCTGATGAATGGTTATCTGTCAGCAATGAGAATGAACGTGCTGAGTAATGATTATATGTCAACAATGAGAATGAACGTGCGGAGGAATTGTTATTTGCCAGCAATGAGAATGAACGTGCTGAGGAATGGTTATCTGTCAGCAATGAGAATAAACGTGCTGAGGAATGGTTATCTGTCAGCAATGAGAATGAACGTTTGAGTAATGGTTATCTGTCAGCAATGAGAATGATCGTGCTGAGGAATGGTTATCTGTCAACAATGAGAATGAACGTGCTGAGGAATGGTTATCTGTCAACAATGACGATGAACGTTCTGAGAAATGGTTATCTGGCAGCAACGAGAATGAACGTGCTGAGGAATGGTTATCTGCAAGCAATGAGAATGACCGTGCTGGAGAATGGTTATCTGCCAGCAATGAGAATGAACGTGCTCAGGAATGGTTATATGTCAGCAATGGGAATCAACGTACTAAGGAATGGTTATCTGTCAGCAACGAAAATGAACGTGCTGAGTAATGGATATCTGTCACCAATGAGAATGAACGTGCTGAGGAATGGTTTTCTGTCAGCAACGACAATGAACGTGCTGAAGAATGGTTATCTGTCAGCAATGAGAATGAACGTGCTGAGGAATGGCTATCCCTCAGCAATGGGAATGAACGTGCTGCGGGATGGGTATCTGTCAGCAATGAGAATGAACGTGCTGAGGAATGGTTATCTGTCAACAATGAGAACGTACATGCTGAGGAATGGTTATCTGTCAGCAATGAGAATGAACGTGCTGAGGAATTGTTACCTGTCAGCAATGAGAATAATCGTGCTGAGGAATGGATATCTGTCAGCAATGAGAATGTACATCCTGAGGAATGGTTATCTGTCAGCAGCGAGAATGAACGTGCTGAGGAATGGTTATCTTTCAAGAATCAGAATGAATTGCTGTGGAATGGTTATCTGTCAGCAATGACAATGCACGTGCTGGGGAATGGCTATCTGTCAGCAATGAGAATGAACGTGCTGAGGAATGGTTATCTGTCAGCAATGAGAATGAACGTGCTGAGGTGAAGGTGCTGAGGAATGGTTATCTGTCAGCAAAGATAATGAACGTGCCGAAGAATGGTGATATGTCAGCAATAAGAATGAACGTGCTGAAGAATAGTTATCTGCAAGCAATGAGAATGATCGTGCTGGGGAATGGCTTTCTGTCTGCAAAGAGAATGAACGTGGAGAGGAATGGTTATCTGTCAGCAGTGAGAATGAACGTGCTCAGGAATGGTTATCTGTCAGGAATGAGAACGAACGTGCTGTGGAATGGTTATCTGTCAGCAATGAGAGTGAGCTTGCTGAGGAATGGTTATCTTTCAACAATGAGAATGAGCGTGCTGAGGAATGGTTATCTGTCAAGAAAGATAATGAACGTGCTGAGGAATGGTTATCTGTCAGCAATGAGAATGAACGTGCTGAGGAATGGTTATCTGTCAACAATGAGAATGAACGTTCTGAGGAATGGTTATCTGTCAGCAATGAGAATGAACGTGCTGAGGAATGGCTATCTGTCAGCAATGAGGATGAAGGTGCTGAGGAATGGCTATCTGTCAGCAATGAGGATGAAAGTGCTGAGGAATGCTTATCTGTCAGAAAAGATAATGAACGTGCTGGGGAATGGTTATCTGTCAGCAAAGATAATAAACGTGCTGGGGAATGGTTATCTGTCAGCAAAGATAATGAACGTGCTGGGGAATGGTTATCTGTCAGCAAAGATAATGAACGTGCTGGGGAATGGTTATCTGTCAGCAAAGATAATGAACGTGCTGTGGAATGGTTATCTGTCCTCAAAGATAATGAACGTGCTGGGGAATGGTTATCTGTCAGCAAAGATAATGAACGTGCTGGGGAATGGCTATCTGTCAGCAAAGAGAATGAACATGCCGAGGAATGGTTATCTCTCAACAATGAGAATGAGCGTGCTGAGGAATTGTTATCTGTCAGCAATGAGAATGAACCTACTGATGAATGGTTATCTGACAGCACAGAGAATGAACGTGCAGAGGAGTGGCTATCTGTCAGCAATGAGAATGAACGTGCTGAAGAATGGTTATCTGTCAGCAATGAGAATGAACGTGCTGAGGAATAGTTATCTCGTAGCAATGAGAATGAACGTGCTGTGGAATGGTTAGCTGTCAGCAATGAGAATAAACGTGCCGAGGAATGGTTATCTATCAGCAATGAGAATGAAGGTGCCGAGGAATGGTTATCTGACAGCAATGAGAATGAACGTGCCGAGGAATGGTTATCTGTCAGCAATGAGAATGAACGTGCTGAGAAATGGTTATCTGTCAGCAATGAGAATGAACGTGCCGAGGAATGGTTATCTATCAGCAATGAGAATCAACGTGCTTAGGAATGGATATCTGTCAGCAATGAGAATGAACGTGCTGGGGAATTATTATCTGTCAGCAATGAGAATGAACGTGCCGAGGAATGGTTATCTGTCAGCAATGAGGATGAACATGCTGAGGAATGGTTATCTGTCAGCAATGAGACTGAATGTGCTGCAGAATGGTTATCTGTCAGCAATGAGAATGAACGTGCTCAGGAATGGTTATCTGTCAGCAATGAGAATGAACGTGCTCAGGAATGGTTATCTGTCAGCAATAAGAATGAACGTGCTGAGGAATGCTTATCGGTCAGCAATGATAATGAACGTACTGAGGAATGGTTATCTGTCAGCAATGAGAATGAACGTGCTGAGGAATGGTTATCTGTCAGCAATGAGAATGAACGTGCTGAGGAATGGTTATCTGTCAGCAATGAGAATGAACGTGCTGAGGAATGGTTATCTGTCAGCAATGAGAATGAACGTGCTCAGGAATGGTTAGCTGTCAACAATGAGAATGAACGTGCTGAGGAATGGTTATCTGTCAACAATGAGAATGAACGTGCTGAGGAATGGTTATCTGTCAGGAATGAGAATTAACGTGCTCAGGAATGGTTATCTGTCAGCAAAGAGATGAACGTACTCAGGAATGGTTATGTGTCAGCAATGAGAATGAACGTGCTGAGGAATGGTTATCTGTCAGCAATGAGACTGAATGTGCTGAGGAATGATTATCTGTCAGCAATGAGAATGAACGTGCTGAGGAATAGTTATCTGTCAGTAATGAGAATGAACGTGCTGAGGAATGGTTATCTGTCAGCAATGAGACTGAATGTGCTGAAGAATGGTTATCTGTCAGCAATGAGAATGAACGTGCTGAGGAATGGTTATCTGTCAGCAATGAGAATGAACGTGCTCAGCAATGGTTATCTGCCCGCAATGAGAATGAACGTGCTGAGGAATGGTTATCTGCCAGCAATGAGAATGAACGTGCTGAGGAATGGTTATCTGTCAGCAATGAGAATGAACGTGCTGAGGAATAGTTATCTGTCAGCAATGAGAATGAACGTGCTGAGGAATGATTATCTGTCAGCAATGAGAATGAACGTGCTGTGGAATAGTTATCTGTCATCAATGAGAATGAACGTGCTGAGGAATGGTTATCTGTCAGCAATGAGAATGAACGTTCTGAGGAATGGTTATCTGTCAGCAATGAGAATGAACGTGCTGAGGAATGGTTATCTGTCAGCAATGAGAATGAACGTGCTGAGGAATGGTTATCTGTCAGCAATGAGAATGAACGTGCTGAGGAATGGTTATCTGTCAGCAATGAGAATGAACGTGCTGTGGAATGGTTATCTGTCAGCAATGAGAATGAACGTGCTGTAACATGTACGAGCAGGACCAGTCGTGGTGTTTACGAGAAAACGAATCAATAACCGGGATTGCCCACTGGCATTCTGGCCGTCACCGTCGTTAACCCCTTCACTAGTAGAGATCCGGGGCTCGAAGAGATGATCACAACCCTACAAGGATGACTGACGCTAATGTAAAGGTCTATTATGGTATATTCTGCACAAATAGTATAAGCGGTTACAATTGATAGCGTAGAACCGCGTGGCTTAGACAGAATGTCTAAGGAGATGTACCGTTATGATATTTACATATATGTACAGACACTAAGAGAGGGTATGCAAATAAACTTGATGTATATATACACGTGATATGAGAGGGTGTGTGCATATAAAGTTAACGTACACCTGGTGTGTGCATATAAGGTTAACGGATACGTACACTTGGTATGTGCATATAAGGTTAACGGATACGTACACTTGGTGTGTGCATATAAAGTTAACGGATACGTACACTTGGTGTGTGCACATAGAGTTAACGGATACGTATCCCTGGTGTATATGTGGATAATAGAGGAGAATGTGTGCAGTTTGAGCTTGATGTCATATGGCAATAATATATATATGAGAGTGTATGCATATAGCTTTATAGTTAATATAGTGCTTTATGTCTATGCGCGATAAGGGCGGCCTGGCTGCTGGCCCTTCTCTTCTGGGGATAAGGGCGGCCTGGCTGCTGTCCCTTCTCTTCCTCCGTCGTTGGAACGTTACGGGTGTAACGCTCTCTCCAGGGATGGCCCCCCGTCGTTGGAACGTTAAGGGTATAACGCTCTCTCCAGACAAGACACCCAGTTGTTGAAACGTCAAGGCCCGTTGGAACGTTACGGCGGTAACGTTCTCCCCAACATATATATACCCTCAGGCGTTGGAACGTCACGGCATTGACGCTCTCTCCAGATATGGCACCCAGTCGCTGAAACGTCACGGCCCGTTGGAACGTTACGCAGTAACGCTCTCTCCAGAGACGACCCCCAGTCGTTGGAACGTCACGGCGGTGACGCTCTCTCCAGAGACGTGGCAACCCGGCGTGTTCTTCACCCCTAGTCGTCGGAGCCTGACCCTAACTTGTCAGCTCACCAGTCTGCTTCCCGCACAGGTAAGTATAGCCCGGCGTCTCAAACCTTACGGCTGCTGCGACCCGTCTATAGACACGCCTGTGACTACACAACTTCACGACGATCTCTCAGGTAAGAACCACGCACCACTCACTCTCCGTGACCGTCAGGACAATTACTTGGGTATATATTGTATTACCATTTCATCTGGTACCGATGAAACATCATTACTGTATGTCAACCGTCGTTGGCGACCCTCTGCGACCTGGTCGCAAGCTTCTGCGACCTTCTGCGACCTTTGGCGACCCGGTCGCAGGTCTGTAGATTTCACGTTTAATCAACGTTTCTCGGGAGGAGAAGTCTGTCTGGGCTGTGCCTCGTCTTTTCTTTACTGTCTGTAACTTGTATCTTGTCTTTGACCCTGTCTGTTCTTCACTGGCTGTAATCTGTGCCTTGGCTTGACTGTACAGTCTGTAAGTCTTGTTACCACTTTTATATCGGTAAAACGAAGCCCGCCTGCACCGTATCTCGCCTTTGCTGTGTGGTCTGTGATCTGGATGTCTTGTCTTTTTCTGTGTTGTCTGTGCTCTGTGTATCTTTCTTTAATGTGTGATAAATACACATATCCATCTTGTGGGATCTGTGTTCTGTAGCTTTCTTGACTATAACCTGTGATCTGTATGTCTGGGCTTGTCCTGTACTGTTTATGATCTGTCTGTCTTGATTTGCTTGTAATGTGTGATAAATACACATATCCTTCTTGTGGAATCTGTGTTCTGTATCTTTCTTGTGTGATCTGTGAGCTGTATCTGTAACTTGTCTGCGACCTTTCTTGCTCCCCAAAGCGTCCGGCCCAGTTTATTGATGTTTCCCGACGAAAACAGCTCGCCCGCCTGTGCCTTGACTTGCACCGCCCGGCGGTAATAACTGCGACCGTTTCCGTCCCGTATAGCGTTGCACGGCCGTCTGCGCCGAATAAACAGGCTACACGGTACGTCGTTGGATTATGGCAGGGGGAAACTTGGCTGGTTTATCTCTGTATTTAGTGCAGTTGCATATTTTGGGGGGTGGAGGGAATCCCTAACTATTGTCATATACCGCTTCACGGTCAACAAGATCGATACATAAATATTGCGGCTTTAGTCCCAGTGCAGCGGGATTAGCACAGCAATAATGTCGAAATTATCAACCTACTGGTATAGACCTAAAAGCCTTATTTTATACTGAAGTTAGACCATGCAAGTTGCCTGAATGTGCTACGGGCAAACACATGTCTCATTACAGTATTATCGAATACCCCACACTATACTAGACACGCCACGCTGTCGTGTTTCCTAAACTATAGCGTAACCACAAACACGTTTCCACACCGAAAATGCGAGCTTCTCATTGGATTGGCGTGTTTTTACAGGTTACACTAGCTACAGGATTGTACAAGCTTTTAGACTCCCAGGCCAAACAACTGCATTTACGGCCCAACCGTAAATTACGCTGAAATCGAAAGTTACAGGCTGTACCTGGACGTGCTTCCTTCAGCTCTCTCTTTCTGGTCTGAACACCGTTGGAATGTCTCCACGAGCTTATATAGCCGGGGCTCTTCTCCACCCCCCCGGAGACGTTGCGAAACCCGGAAAATCGCCTTCCAGAGAAATCACAGTTCATAGTCCATAAATGGGAATGCCATCCCAATCCATAATTCGTAAAGAATGTTCCACATAAAGGGCAACACCTATCTCGCTCTGGTAAGCGAGAAATACGGGGGAATGCATTTCCAACCACTGGCGCTCCCGAACTGGCTCTTCCATCCTTCCAGCGGTAACACACCCCCCTCCGATTCGAACAGTCCAATCACAAACGGTTAACCGTTACAGTGCTGAGGAATGGCTATCTGTTAGCAATGAGAATGAACGTGCTGAGGAATGGCTATCTGAAAGTAATGAGAGTGAACGTGCTGAGGAATGGTTATCTGTCAGCAATTTCTGCATGAGGCTCATGCAGAAGAGATTACAGAGCGTATCAATAAGAAATACAATGAACAATTCAAGCAATTCTGTGAACATCTCATGAATATCTCATTTGCATTTTGGGACCGCAATGTTATAATTACAACACATATAAGGGAAGTGGGAAGAGGTGCCGACATACTGACAGAGCCACATGACTTCACATTATAGTCTTCCGGTTAATCTATTCTAAAGCACAAACCGAGAATCTAACGATCAACAGGTACATGTGGCATATCCAAGTCCTATGTTATATAGCAGCAGTCCAACATTTAACATGGCCGGTATAGGAGTTCAGCTCTCCCCCCCCCCCCTCCTCCGCTTTCAAATGTGCTCCGCGGCTCCTGTAGTTGACCGGTATTGATTCATTATCATGTCTTAAAGATACTTCACGTTTATGCCAGTAGAATATGTTGCGCAAGCTAATTGGGTGAGAGCTTATATTGACAAGTTGACTGATTTATGCTTAACCGTTTTTGACCAGGGCGTCACATCGACAGGAAGCAATTTATTTTGACCGATTTTTGTCCAAGAACTTTATTTGAGAAGTTTCAGCACAAAAGGGTTTCTATATGTTCGAGAATGACTATTATAGGTGAAATAAAATACTTTCCTGTCCGTAAAGCAGGAAAACACCGAAAATTTGACAAAAAAATATTCTGATGGCTCCTCATGTGCGCCATTTTGAATCTCCTCATGCTACTTTGCACATTGGATTATGCAAATAAATAGGCTAAAATTACACCGATGCGATCTGATATAGAAACATAAGGCTTATTTCTTAATTCGTTTCCATTACAGTTATGGAAAAAAGCCTCACCCTCAGGCCAGGTAGGGTTAATGGATAATTGCATCCATTTGACATGATGTGAAAAGGGAGAAAATTATGGTTGGGGTATTTTTATTTCATGACTGTTTGGAATTTTATTCCAATAGTGTCCGTTGAATACAGTCTTTTGTTCACGGACGCGAAAATACTTGACGCACGATGACTGCCTATTAAATGTCGAATATGACGCTTCTCCATCGATTTTTTCTCTCTTTAACCCTTTCTACAGGAAGCTCCTCACAAACTTGATATTATACCTATAATATCGACTTTCCTTCTACAGGTTGTGGACAGATCGACCTAAAATGTATGCAGTGTACACGGCTGAATGATGTTCCCTTTTACTGACATGGGTTGTCACAATATTAACGGAGGGGAATTTCAGTCTTCCAGTCGCAAGGATAATTCTGCGAAAGGCCTATACATCTAACGACAGATTGTAAACCCGTAGCACGCTATAACATATTACAAAGGTCTATTGGCGTAAAATTTTGTAACTTACTTCATTTGGCGCCCAACGCGGAGCACCTAGATTGTACGTGGTCTCTCCACAAACTATTCACTGACACAGGTGACTGATCCAATAGACGTTAACCAACAGTCATTTGAAGCTAGACGCAACATCAGCCCCACAGAACAACATCAGCCCCACAAAACATCAGCCCCACGGAACATCAGCCCCCAGAACATCAGCCTCACAGAACAACATCAGCCCCACAGAACACCAGCCCCACAGAGCATCAGCCCCACAGAGCATCAGCCCCACAGAACAACAGCCCCATAGAACATCAGCCCCACAGAACATCAGCCCCACAGAACAACATCAGCCCCACAGAACAACATCAACCCCACAGAACATCAGCCCCATAGAACAACATCAGCCCCACAGAACAACATCATGTCCACAGAACAACATCAGCCCAACAGAACAACATCAGCCCCACAGAACATCAGCCCCACAGAACAACATCAGCCCCACAAAACAACATCAGCCCCCCAGAACAACATCAGCCCCACAGAACAACATCAGCCCCACAGAACATCAGCCTCACAGAACAACATCAGCCCCACAGAACAACATCGGCTCCACAGAACAACATCAGCCCCACAGAACATCAGCCCCACAGAACATCAGCCCCACAGAACAACATCAGCCCCACAGAACACCAGCCCCACAGAGCATCAGCCCCACAGAACAACATCAGCCCCACAGAACATCAGCCCCACAGAACATCCGCCCAACAGAACATCAGCCCCACAGAACAAGATCATCCCCACAGAACAACACCAGCCCATAGAACAACATCAGCCCCACAGAACATCAGCCCCACAGAACAACATCAGCCCCACAGAACATCAGCCCCACAGAACATCTGCCTCACAGAACAACATCAGCCCCACAGAACAACATCAGCCCCACAGAACAACATCAGCCCCACAGAACAACATCAGTCCCACAGAACAACATCAGCCCCACAGAACAACATCAGCCCCACAGAACATCAGCCTCACAGAACAACATCAGCCCCACAGAACAACGTCAGCTCCACAGAACAACATCAGCCCCACAGAACAACATCAGCCCCACAGAACAACATCAGCCCCACAGAACAACATCAACCCCACAAACAAGCACCAGATCCCACATTCAATAAGCAGCTGTTTTGTATAAATAGTTCCCGGACTTATACTCCACTGTTAGTTACTTGCACGAGATACACGTTCAGCAGTTTCCTAGACCAACCAGAGGATAGTCCTCATTGGAACAGCACGTGACTGAGCGAGAGAAAGTGGAACCCACAGCTCAATGCAATGTTGTAGACACAAGCAGCTTATCCTCGGCAAAACAAATATTGAGAGATCGCATTGTCGCAGAAGTTATAGCTGACATCCAGGGTAAATTTCTGATAGTTCGATCCAGCAGACAAAGCCCTGCCCCTTCTCCCTAAAAATATTCTTGATGTCTGCGAATATAGCTACCTATTCTTCTACTGAATTTTCGTTGGGAGGCTTATTCAACAAACACAAATAGTTTCGGAAGGAAAGAGAAATTTCTCTTCCGACCACTCATACTGATGTATGTTAAATGTATTAAACACCAATGAATGCATAAACGACATTCCAATCAGGGATCGTAGCAAATTGCCTAAGTTGTACTACCAAACGTCTGTCCACGCTGTTGGCAAAATCCCCACAAGACGTTGGATCAGTTTGGGAAAATATTACTACTTTTACAAACAAATCTGGTGTTTAATGTATTTGGATACAAAATAAACTCAGAATGTTTTATGGAAGATCTTGATACTAAAGGACACATTCCGTACAGAAACATGTCCGCGACACCATTCTCAGTACTGCACATTAATACTATACTGTCTATATAGGAGACCGAGGATAATATCCATGTAGTGATATCGGATAATATCCATGTGGTGATATCGGAAAATGTCGATGTAGTGATATCGGATAATATCCATGTAGTGATATCGGATAATATCCATGTAATGATATCGGATAATATCGTGATATCGGATAATATCGATGTAGTGATATCGGATAATATCCATGTAGTGATATCGGATAATATCCATGTAGTGATATCGGATAATATCCATGTAGTGATATCGGATAATATCCATGTAGTGATATCGGATAATATCCATGTAGTGATATCGAATAATATCCATGTAGTGATATCGGATAATGTCGATGTAGTGATATCGGATAATATCCATGTAGTGATATCGGATAATATCCATGTAGTGATATCGGATAATATCCATGTAGTGATATCGGATAATATCGATGTAGTGATATCGGATAATATCCATGTAGTGATATCGGATAATATCCATGTAGTGATATCGGATAATATCCATCACCCAAAGGGTAAGGTGCTACTCTTTACTTGACTTTAACATCCCAAAAGAACTTGCACTAGACGTGTACTTATCTCGCCTATTGTCATTATTTCCTTTGCTAGGTCCAGTGAAAAATATGACGTTTTCAATTAATGGCACCAACATTTATCGCAGGTTCGACACAGGGTATATATATGCCACATCCCGCTTTCATGCTTGATGATAAATATCATAACTTAAGCGAAACATCAACAAATATAACATTGATGAAGACCGTTTCAGAAAACTGTGTCGTCCCCATCTGATCTCTCATCTTGGATGCATTTAAATTCCAAGAGTTTACAGTAAGTATGTCGTATGTAATTGCAAGCACTCATCCAGATATGGGAGACGAACCATTCCATTCCATTATCCAATCAATTAATATTAAATATTTATTATGTCTCGTCGACTGTTTATCTGACATTACGAAAGTGCTGTGAGAGAGGATTGCAAGTTTTCTCATTAAGAACACCATTAATGAATAGATCGTTTTCAAAACAGCTCATACACTCAATACGTTCTACACTATATATCAAAACAATACCTAATTGCAAACTAGAGCTGTAGTGTGAGTACCAGCATGCAGAAACTATATTGCAGCATTATTGTGAGCTGTATTTAATATTTTCACTTCGATCGAGGAACATAATCTATAAGATCATTGCATCGAAAACTTCAAGATAAAGTTTACATCTCAACTGATGATTATTTCCAATAATCTTAATGAAGAAGGATAAGGATATGGCGAGGATTACACTCTGCCTTACACACGGGAGATCAGACCCATCGCCTCACAGTATGGCACAGGAGACATTAGACCCCTTCCCACCCCACCTCCCCCTGAGAGGACGCCCCCACCCAAGTCAACACGTTAGTGGCAGAAATGAGACCCTGTGTGCCTAGTTTTACCAACTTGCTTGTGATTTTGTGCTATAGGCCCTACACATCAACACTTCATATTTTGTGTGTGTACAGTATAGCATCCTCATTGACAGAATCCTCTACAAAACACACCTGATTTTACTGACACTCCGTTCTGGTCTGTCTCAGCATCATGTGATGAGGATTCAATGCGCTCGGAATTTTGTATACTGGTGTTACAGGTCACCTTCCCCATAATGTATCAAGTACCATGGACTTGTACATGTATGGCATTCATATTGAAGGGTGACGGCTGATGAGAATATTGCCCATATGGAACAAATGGCTTGATTCCAGCAAATAAAGAGTTCATGTTAATCATAAACAACATACAATTAATAATACTATCAAATAATTATGTTTATTCCTTGTCGACATCAATATATTACAGACAATATTATGACTGAATCATGGTAACAGATATTCAAGGGTATATATGTCTACACTAAACTGAAGTAGGCCCATGATGCTTATTATATAATGTTGTAAAACTTCATTTGCTAATCTCGATTATGTTGCTTATTGTGAAAATAAATGAAGTTATGAAAATATATTTAGTATGATTGCCCATTGCCCTCAAATTCGAAATATCTTCAGCAGCCAATCATAACAATATATAACACCATGGTATTGTTGTAATATCACCCAGGTATTGATCTTTGGTTAAGAATGTAATGAGATACATATACCTGTTCTTTGTGTTATTCTAAATGCAATTCATTCTGTATGTATTTTATACATGTACATATACCAGAAGTGGAATTGAAACTTGAATAAAATAATCAAAATATGCTCGTTTTTTACCTCTACTCAGGAAATGAAGTTTTTGTTTCCAGTAGCTAAATCATTTTAGACACATTCAAGTCCTCACCTGGTCAAGGGAGATAATTTGTAAAAAAAAAAGTATAGATCCACACTTGTGCAGACCAGAAAGTTTTATGACCTTTGATGATATTTGTTGAGCATGCTGCAGGACTTCAACTTCCATGAATCTGATATTATCCACACAATCCCATTCTACATGATATTTTTGCCATAGCACCGATAAATTAGGTCCCTTTATTTATGTGCTCTAGATCCAGGAGCTATTGGGAGATGCAGGTTTTGTAAAATTTAGGTTCAATTATTCTGAGAGAAGGAATGAAATCCGGCATGGTTGTTTTAAGTTAGAACTGGGCACACTTGGAAATGTCTGACTGATTGACACATGTATCATTTTGCCGGTCGTCATTACATGTGCAATGTTTATTTCCTGAGGAATCAGCTGATATCCAATGGGGGGAGGGGGGGTGTGGCCAATCACTGGCTCTGAGTTTGACCACCTCTGTCATTCCACACCTTTCTGACACAGCTGACCCAATCAATAGTCTGTTTTGGTTTTTCCATTTCATCCAGTACATCCACTGTGTAACAGTCCTGTTGCATCTGATATCAGAAGTGCTGAATCCATGACCTGCAGGTTGGAATCAATTGTATACATATTTAATATCAAAACTCACTTCATTGCAAATGTTTTTGGCCTTCATTATATCCCATTCTTTCGTCAATCCATTATACCAGTTCGCACCTTTCATACGTGTACTTAATAGAACTGAGACCTGACTATGTTACAAGAATTTGCAAAAGTATGAAATGAGAACTGAGTACTATGAGAACTTAATCCAATCTATGAGTGATCAATAATATGAATCCTGAAGAACAATGATGGATCTTGACCACTGGTTGGATTGGAGTTCATGTTAGTGGCATGAGCAATGCAGATAAGAATCCAGGATATTATAATCTAGAACAGGATTGTTTATATCAGTAACTTCTCCATGGAGCAAAATTTTGACAAACGAAAATTAGATCACGAAAGAGAATACGTATACTGTGTTTGAGGAATATTTCTGTCTCCCCAATGGAAGGTGAAATTTGAATGAATGGTCTGTGTTGTCAGTGTGTCTGATGTCCCCCTTGCAAAGACAAGAACATTTTCTATGTAATTTATTATTTATTGATATATTTATTGATTTTCTTTTTGTCTAAATTGTCTTCTTTTCAAGTCATTTGGCACGGTAAAACCTGAAATGTATATCATGATCTCCTTCTTTCATCTAATGATAGTGTCTGTTTGGTTCCAGATCACGGGGACTGAACAAAGCATGTGAAATGTGATCGTATGGCAAATAAATGCCCAGTGGTATGTCCAGGGCTTAAAACTACAAAACAAAATTGAGAAAGGTTCCATCCATGCTATCAGTCAAAAATCTCAATAATGTAGGCCTACATGTGGAATGTAGACACTCCTTTGTTTCAACTACAATTCAGAATGAGTTTTCAGAATATCAGGTTTTAACAAGCAAATTATTTTTCATCAACAAGTCTCACAGCACACAATGTGGATGTCACTAAACTGTTAGGATAAATGAAAAGAAAAGGTTTACAATGTTGTCAAACAAAAAGTATATGTATATTATTTATCAGCTTTATTAAATAAGTTTACAGACTCGCGCAGGTAGATCAATTTGATGCTTCTGCAAAATCATTCAACAGCTTTCACTCATTTATTTCAAATGGACTGTAAAGCTGAGAATGGTATCCGAGGTAAGGTAATTTGATAGGTTCAAGAATAAATGCCAGGCCAATGCCAAAATAAATAGCCCCTCCCCCCGGGAAATATAATTTATCAGCAAAATTTAGAATAACTGTTTTTAAACAACCAGGCTGGTGGATATCATCAACTGAAAGAAAAAAAGTATCAGAAAAATCAGGGCATCGTCGATTGTGCTGTTGTCTTCCAGTCAGTGCGTGCATGACATGATGACCTCCCGTGCATTTGATATGCAACAACAACAACTTGGACTATTTGGTTGGCTTCGACATAAGTCATCAGCCGACAAATACTTTACGATATATAGAAATGACGGGTGGTGTACTAGGAATCATTGTGTTGATGACATAAAATGACGGCAATGAACTTACCAGAAAAACGGCAAAAAATCGCATTGTCCATCTCTACAAGTTGGAGAGCCGCCATGTTGAATCTCCCGGTGGAAGCGGCCATTACGTGTAACTCGTGAAGCATGATGGGAGGTGGAACCCGACTACAGAAGCAAGGCCCATTATCTTCTGTTTTTATTATATTTATGTCATACACACTTGGATTTGGTGTCATACGAATAGGATCTTCCGATTATTGACGCGGAAATTCTGTTTTGGGACCGCAATGTTATAATCACAACACATATAAGGGAAGTGGGAAGAGGTGCCGACCTACTGACAGAGCCACATGACTTCACATTATAGTCTTTCGGTTACCCTATTCTAAAGCACAAACCGAGAATCTAACGATCAACAGGTACATGTGGCATATCCAAGTCCTATCTTATATAGCAGCAGTTCAACATTTAACATGGCCGGTATAGGAGTTCAGAACTTCAAGATAAAGTGTACATCTCAACTGATGATCATTTCCAATAATCATACTGAAAAAGGATAAGGATATGACGAGGATTACACTCTGGCTTACACACGGGAGATCAGACCCATCGCCTCACAGTATGGTATTCTATTTGTGCGAAGTTAAATTATCTCGCGCTTCGACTTACAAAGCTCGACGCGCGATGCGAAACCTCTTCGTCGCGCGTGGAATTTTGCAATGTTAAAGAGATAGTTTCTACGGAGCCTACGGAGCCGTATATTGTGCACCAGTTCATACATGTTACTCGACTGGACATATGACGACTTGACGCGTTGTTTTTGACGACTTGACGCGTTATTTTGACGGCTTGCACTACTTCTTTTGTAACATAATGACTTGCTTAAGTCGTCTTGTCGAGTTTTTTCACATAAAGTCGACTTTCATTAAGACGACATATTACCCAAGTCGACTTTCTTTAAGTCGACTTGTGAACAAGAAACATGTGAAAACAAAAAACATGTGACCGGAAGTGACCTTTGACCCATGCGCACAATTGTTAAAATCCGGTATCGCATGTGCAGGGGTCAAAGGTCACTTCCGGTCAGGTTACCAAAACCGGAAGTGACGTCACAAGACAGGTGGCGCTCCCTGTCGGAAGTAGATCAATAAGAGCCAATTTAGCCTGTCAATGGTCAAAAGAGTAAATTTAGCCTTTACATCATGTCAATGGTGTCATTTCCGGTCACGTGACAGCCCGGCGTTATCTCCCCATGTACATACACAGAGTACATGAACATGTACATGGACAAGGAACATGTATATTTATAGGTTACCAGTACATGGACAACGTATATGTGCCTGAACATGCGCATAGTACGTGCACATGGACATGAACAGAGTACCTGAATATGAACATGCGCAAGGCACAAGTACGTGGACATGGATGCACAGTACATGTATACGGACATGCGCAGAGTACGTGTACATTGACATGTGTAGAGAGCATGCTCATGGACAGGTTACGTGTTGATGGACATGCGCAATGTACATGGATATGCACAGATTACGTGTACCTGTACAGGGTACATGTACATGGACAGGCTACATGCACAAGAAACATGTACATGGACAGAGTGCATGTTCATTGAGAGAGAGAGAGAGAATTAAGGTTTAATTAACGTCGCATTCAGCAATATTTCAGCCATATAGCGACAGCGTGTATGTACAGGGGCATGTACAGAGCATGTATGCATGGACATGAACAGATTACATATGGACAAGCACACAGTACATTTACATGGACAAGGAACCTGTACATTGACAGATTACCTGTACAGGCATATAGTACATGTTCAGGCACACGGTATATGTACATGGGTATACACAGAATACATGGACATGCGCAGATTACATGTACATGAACACGCGCAGAGTACATGAACATGGACAAGGAACATGTATATGGATAGATTACCTGTACCTGGACATTGTACAGAGTGAATGTTCATTGAGACAGAGAGAATTAAGGTTTAACGTCGCACTCCGCAATATTTCAGCTATATAGCGTCATGGACAGAGAGTATGTACATGGACTTGAACAGAGTATGTATACATGGACGTGAACCGAGTATATGTAGTATGACATGCACAGAGTACATTTACATGGACAAGGAACATGTGCATTGACCGAGTACATGTACATAAACAGATTACATGTACAGGCAAATAGTACATGTACAGGCACAGTACATGTGCATGGATATGCACAGAATACATGGACATGCGCAGAGTACATGTACATGGACATGCACAGAGTACATGAACTTGCGCAGGGTGCATGTACATGATCACGCCCAGAAATTTTGTACATGGACTTGCTCAAAGTAAAGGTACATGGACAGGGTGCATGTGGACAGATTACCTGTACATGGACAGTGTAAAAGCTATAGCCAATTCCGTTTTACCGTCCATTATCTGAGCAGTTAGAGGACGGAAAGCTAACATTTATTTCTTAAATACAGGGAAGATATTGTCTAATACAGGACAGATATGGTGCAATACAGGACAGATATGGTATAATACAGCACAGATTTGGTACAATACAGGGCAAATATTGTATAATACAGGACAGATATTGTATAACACAGGACAGATATGATATAACACAGGACAAATATTGTATAATGCAGGACAGATATTGAATAATAGAGGACAGATATTGTATAATATAGCACGTATATGGTATAGTACAGGACATATATGATAAAATACAGGGCAGATATCTTATAATACAGCACAGATAAGGTATAATACTGGACTGATATTGTATAATACAGGACAGATATGGTATAATACAGGACAGATATTATATGATACAGCTCAAATACTGTATAATACAGGACAAATATTGTATAATACAGGACATGAACAGGTACAATAAAAGCGTACCTGAGATACAACACATATCACGAATCGTTAGATTCTTGGTATGTGCTTTAGAATAGGTTTACCAGAAGACTATTCTGTGAAGTCATATGACGCAGTCAGTATGTCGGCGCCTCTTCCCACTTCCCTTATATGTGTTGTAATTGTACAATACAGCACAGATATGGTATAATACAGGAAATATATGGTACAACACAGGATACATATTGTATAATACAGTACAGATATGGTACAATACAGGGCAGATATTGTATAATACGGGACAGGTATTCGATAATATTTCTATCCAATGTTTGTGTCGATTACCTTGAATACGGCTCCATATAAGCGTCAGACCGATACTGAACGGCAACAACAATATCGTTCTTGGTGTTAATGTAATCATTGGTATCAAAATAAGAGAAAGACTTAACTAAGAATATAAATACTGACTGGTAATTTCTTACAATTAAGAATCAATCAACAATTCACAACGATAAATGTGTGAAGTACTAGCCAGGTAAGTTGACTAACGCTACATCACCGTGATATATATATTCTCAGCATACTGTGTTGTTCCCGCAAGAGTACATGTACATGGACAGATTACATGTACAGGCACATAGTACATGTATACGCACATAGTACATGTACAGGGATATGCAAAGAATACATGGACATGCGCAGAGTTTATGTACATGGACATGCACAAAGTACATGTACATGTACTTTCGCTACAACTCGTATTAATCACGTCACCGATGGCGTTGCAGATGCTGTGGACATCCCTCAAATCGGGGTCTACACCCCGAGAGCTACAAAATGACACCTCCCCCGACACATTCGGACCAATAGCGGTCCATCTCTACCCCAAACACACCCCCACGCACCCCCAAAATGACCACTTTACTTACTACATCCAACTGCGCATGCGCAGATTGACGCGACTCGCAATAAAAACACGCCATTCTGACTCTACCCCACAAAAGCTTCACTTTGACACCTCCCACGACCCATTTGGACCAATAGTGGTCCATCTCTACCCCAAACACACCCCCACGCACGCCCAAAATGCCTGATTTCTATACTACGGCCAGACTGCGAATGCGCAGAATATTGAAAACGGACGATGCATTACTCCAGTCGGATGCTCCTCCACGAGAGCTTCAAAATAAGACCTCATACGACACCATCGGACCACTAGGGGCTCACCTAGATCCCAAAACGTCCACCGCGCGCTATTTACCCACTACGTACGCATGCGCACAGCGAATTTTTCAAAAATTTCACCGCTTATCTTCGGGACCCCACCCATCGTGTTCTACGTGGGGAGACGTGAAAAACAAGATCACACAACCCATATCGCAATGAACATGTGTGAACTGCCCAGTATGGACCTATCCACTGAGACAGTATGCCTATGGGCCTCTCCAGACCTCCGCGAACTTTTCGAAAAATTTCACCGCTTATCTCCGAGACCTTTGCCATCGTCTTTTACGTGGTGAGACGAAGAAAACAAGACCCCACAACCCATAGTAAAATCCACAAAAAATGAGCACCCCCATACCCCATACAGGAATTTTGCCATATGTGCGAAACAGGCCCTATTTTAGGGGTAAAGTCCGTGTTTCGTATTTTATATTTTGGGACAAATCCTCAATTTACATACACCCACTCCCCCACCCTGCCTCTGTCGGCAGGCCACGATAAGCCGGGGACCGATATTAGACCCTCTAGACCTGGTTCATAGGAGTTTTCCCCTATTGTGGAAGTCCGTGTTTCCGCTTTCTATATTTTCGGGACAAATCCTCAATTTACATACACCCACCCATGACTTGATAGACAGGCCCCGAAAAGCCGGGGACCGATATTAGCCCTTTTGGACGTGGTTGATAGGGGTTTCCCCCTATTTGAGGGGTAAAGTCCGTGTTCCGCTTTTTATATTTTCGGGACAAATCCTAATTTTACATGCACCCACCCATGACTTGAAAAGCTTAAGCTTATGTGTCGAAGCAGATGAATCTCCTTTAGAACTTCGAAGATTTAAACTATCACTGCAACATATCGCAAAATCGCGATCAAATCAATCGAATCCTGCGTATAACTGTGTTTTCAAACCTCAGTTCGTGAATCTTTATTGAAGAAACCCTCCATTATTCCACCACTTGGAATTCGTATAAAACCACACATTGTAGATGCTGGTATTAAACTTAGTCAAATATTACCTGCCAAGCTCTTACCAATTCCACCGTGGCAGTTAGCTCAACCAGAAGTAGATATTTCTCTCACGAAATATAAAAAAGCAGACACGAGCCAGCTCTTGCATACACAAGAATTTGGTCTACTCGCATCAGGCTATTTATACAGATGGTTCTAAAGATGATGAGAGAGTAGCATGTGCTACTATCTTTAGTTCCAAAACTAAAACCGGTCGATTACCAAGTAAAAGTTCGATATTCACTGCAGAAGCAAAAACTATATTGTTGGCTTTAGAAGGTATTGGTTCCACTAAAAGGAAATAAATATGTTATATTCTCAGATTCACTGTCATGCCTCCAAGCGATTAAAAGTAGAACCTCACCTCATCCCACTATCTTGAGTATTCTATAACTACATGACTGTAGATTTGATCAACAGATTGATATTGTGTTCTGTTGGTTGCCTAGTCACGTTGGCATCAGAGGTAATACTGAGGCTGATAGGATGGCTAAGGCAGCCATAGTTGATGAGATTGATCCTGTTGGAATCCCATATAGCGATTTCAGGTCCTCTAACTGTACTTATGTGAGACGGCTGTTTCAATCTTTATAGGATGCTATGAATAATAACAAACTTCATGAGTTCAAAAAAACTGTAGGCTATACTCATCTGAACAGCCAGAAACGTTTCGATCAAACAATGATCAGGCGATGTAGAATCGGCCATACACGATTAACTCCCGAACATTTACTAAAAAAAGAGCCAGTCTCAAGGTGTGTTCCATGCCATGATGATCTCACGGTGAAACATATTCTTATCGAATGCATAGATTTTAAGATTGTAAGAGATGCTTTTTATCGAGCGTCTACTTTGGAAGATCTTTTCAGTCGGGTGAGGGGGGACTGCATCTTGGGTTATTTGAGAGAAATCGGGCTGTTAAATAAGTTTTAATGTGTGTATGTTTTAATACGTTGGATTACTAAGTTAGTGACTTAGAGCAGAGTTAGAGTACTTAGAATTTTGTTTGATCGTCGCTATATAGCTGAAATATTGCTGAACGCGACATTAAACCTTAATTCTCTCTCTCTCTCTTTCCTTTTGGGCATGGTGGATATGGGTTTTCCCCTATTTAAGGGGTAGAGTCCGTGTTCCGCTTTTTATATTTTCGGGACAAATCCTAATTTTACATGCACCCACCCATGACTTCATAAGCAGGCCCCGATAAGCCGGAGACCGAGATTAGCCCTTTTTGGACCTGGTTGATAGGGCTCTTCCCTTATTGTTCCGCTTTTTATATTTTCGGGACAAATCCTAATTTTACATGTACCCACCCAAGAATTGGTCGCCCTGGAGCAGCGCTTTGACACCTCACTCGACCCAATCGGTCCACTAGGGGCCCCTCTCGCCCCTGAAGATTGGCGAAGATTGCCGGAGAATTTTCCCCGGCTTCCCGCGTATTTGGGACTAATTTCTGTCCGCGGAAGCTTTTTCCCGCGACCGCATCACCGCGGAAGAATACAAAGGTCACGTGACCTGTGCACCAAACCACATAACCTGCGCAAACCCACAATGCGCACTTCCGGGGGCGATTTCCGCGCATGCGTGCGCCGTTTTTTTTGCGCCGTGAAAACTTAACTTTATCCGTCCTTTATATACTACTCACGTCGCCTTGTCGCCGAACTGGAAATCGACTTTCCGTGATAAAGGGGCTGTTCTGGGCTGAATCTCCCGCATCCACACATTAGAGAGGGATTTCTGTGCGTGGATAGAATACGCCAAATTGCGCCTGCCTATCACCCCAAGTAGCAGGTATTTTGATTACTATCGCGGTTCAATAAATAGTCTAGTGAGCGCCGGAATGATCACCGAGCCGATATAAACACCGTATTCAGCACCTGTAGATTTTGTGACCGATGATATAGTGAATCTGGAGAACTTAAGAATCGTAACCATATTGTTCTTGGGTAAGGATAATGATATACAGTCTATTATTTTTGGTAAAGAGTTGCTTCTCCCATAAATAAATGGATTCAACGAGAGTGAGTGTGTGGTTGAGTGAGTGAATATGATTTAGCGTAGCCTTCAACACAATTTCAGTCATATCACGACGTTTGGTTCCTATTCCGAGAGTAGTACCATGGTGCCTGATTATTATCGAGGAATGTCGAAAACTGAATACCCGAACATATGAGACGAGCAGGTGGTAAGGACAAACGACAGACTAACTTTGAGGCTTATTGTGATTGAACAGACATAAATAGTACGCAATAATACACACGATAGGAGTCAATCAACATCGCTGCACATTCTCCACGATGTACTTAAATATTTAACAAATATGGGTTCAATTAGTATAAACAACTGGGTCGGTCTATTCCGCGGAAAATTATGATATCCTACCGAAGCTTTCGTGGGGGATACAGATGTTGACATCAAATACCGGTACCGTGATATTTAAGAAAAAGGCGGCTTTACCGTGAATCTGCGGTCGTTTTATATTTCAGTGTCATTACACATCTCTTCGAGCTTCTCATTTAAGTGCTGTTTCAATCAATAGTATTGATGCAGAAATTATCATCCCGGTATAGTACGGAGCCGTAAAACGGACATCAGAGGTATACTCCCAGTTAATAACTGTGACGCGCACTTATTAACTGGGACCCGCACTTATTAACTGCGACCCGCACTTATTAACTGAGGCACGCACTTACTAACTGCGACCCTCAGTTAGTAAGTGCGGGTCGCAGTTAATAACTGAGGGTCGCACTTAATAAGTGCGGATCGGAGCATGTCCCTTTTACGGCTCCGTAGTATACCGAACAATTTCTGAACGCCAAAGATAAAATTGGGAAGATGACTGAAGTTATTTATAATAGAATGATTAATAAAAGTGTGAATATTGCGTCTCCATCGAAGGCCACTCATTTGTCAAAGTATATAGTAGTCAATCTGGGTAAGGCAAAATGATAGATGAGGAAAATATCATCTAGAGATGACGCTATGAAATAAATTGCGGCAAACCTGTGCGAACTGTTTGATGATATTTTACGAGATACCATAATAAGACAATCACGACAAATTCTGCCTTATCAATTTGACACTGCAGTGGCGTTTGGTTCACAGATTTGCACGGGTCGGTCTTTTGATATATTCTACCGCCTGACAAAACCAGACTTTTGGGTGTGAGTAAACCCTTTGAAGTTTACGTTTAGCGCTCACTAAGTCTAAAAATGATACCTTATTTGGATACTGTTTCCGAATACTGTTTATTGAATCGCTCCACGTGTATAATTACAGGGGCGTCATTTTAAAATTGTTTCATCCAGCTAGTCACCTGATTGACTAACAAATGTAGTTGCGGGAAATTCGCATGGAATTTATATAGCCGTGGTATCAAATATAAGTTCCACTCAAAGTTTCTCAAATTTGGCGATACATATCGCATGCTGATAGCAAAATGCGAACGTAGCGTGCAAGATCTATGGCGCTACGTTTCGTAACTTGTGTCTAATTCCGCTTAACCCGGGGCTAGGGGCCGTATGAACCCATGTACTTCAAGATCCTCATGGTACTCATATGAACAGTCACAATCAAAGCGTGACTGAGATACATCATTCTTTAGATGACGACGTTACAACGAATATTATGGATTAAGAATATTGATCAGCGATACGGATTTGATATTTTTGAAACATCATGATGTCTTGCCGGCATCATTGAAAACTGTTGACCGCTTCTCATTAGTAGTATTAACGGGTTACAGACCATATTGACCTACTTTTTTGTTGTCCCCGGTGGAGGATTGAGGAGGAACTTGATCACGTGACGATCATGTGATCGTTGGGGGAAAACTACCTCCAGCACAAGAGAGTTCCAATCTAGGGGGAGATAACTCTGGGAGACTATAGTTCCAGCAACCTGTAACCTTTGTATTCATCCGCGGTGATGCGGTCTGGCCGCGGTTTTGGCGGTGATTCGGTCTCGGGAAAAAGCTTCCGCGGAGAAAAAGTAGTCCCTATATAAAATGGTCCGATTGGGTTGAGTGAGGTATCACAGTGAAGCTTAGGTGAAGGGGCATCTAATGGGCTGGGTGTGGGATTGAAATATCGGCATTGTGCGCATGCGCGGTGGCCCAAGGGTATGAAAATAGACGTTTTGGAGCTAGGGGAGCCCCTAATGGTCCAATGGGATCGAGTGAGGTATCAAAGTAAAGCATTCGTGAAGGGGCATCTGATGGACTGGGTGTGGGGTTGAAATATCGGCATTCTGCGCATGCGCGGTGGCCCAAGGGTATGCAAATAGACGTTTTGAGAGCTAGGGGAGTCCCTAATGGGCCGATGGAGTTGAGTGAGGTATCAAAGTGAAGCATTCGTGAAGGGGCATCTGATGGGTTGGGTGTGCGGTAGGAATATCATTCTGAGCATGCGCAGACGCAATGCGGAGTTCTCGTCCAATCAGAAGCGAGTATTTCAAATCCGTCACAGAGCTCTCAGCCAATCAGAAGCGAGTATTTTGACCCGGTGCATTATGGGCCATATCCAAGATGGCGGCACGTATGTTCAAGATGGCGGCACATCCGGTGTCGCGAAAGTAGGTTGGTCATTGAAGATGGCTTCCACGTAGCTGCGTAGACGGGCGAGGTCGGTCAGTCGGAAATTGTACAAGTCCAATATAGGGCGATGACGGTGGAAGCAGTGTCGGATCATGGACCAATGGCGTCGATACATCTCACTCACTGGATGATCTTCGGGTAAGAGATCGCTGGGAACCTCCACCGCATCTTCCAGAAAATGTTCGTTGTTGTCAGGCGTATGACTGGAAACAGTGATGCTAGGGACCGGCTGGATATCTAGGCTCTTCTGAGCTGTGGGTATAGGCGGGCTCTCCGTGATCGCATCACCAGTGGCATTCTCCATTTCGTCGGGATGTGGTCACCTAGTGTCGAAAACTGGACCTTGTATGGGTCCCGCTAGACGTTTTGGAGCTAGGGGAGCCCCTAATGGGCCGATGGAGTTGTATGAGGTATCAAAGTGAAGTATATTTCAAGCATGGGTGGGTGCATGTAAAATTTTTCCTGAAAAAATACGGAACGCGGACTTTATCCTAAATTACGTGAAAATGCCTATATGGGGTATGGGAGGTATAGGACCATCCTGGGAAACCTACTTCTCGACATTTGCGGTATAGGTTGTGGGGTCTCGTTTTCTTAGTCTCGTCAAGACAAACATGATAGGAAGTGTCCCGCAGCGAATCGGTGAAATTTTTGAAAAAGTACGATATAGCCCCATATAGTCCCATACTGGGGGTATAGGATCAATGTTTGTCCCCCTGGGAAACGTACTTCTACACATTTGCGGTAGGGTTGTTTGGATTTGTTTTTCACGTCTCATCATTTAGAACATGATAGGAAGTGTCCCGGCACGAATCGGTGAAATTTTTGAAAAAGTACGATATAGCCCCATATAGTCCCATACTGGGGGTATAGGATCGATGTTTGTCCCCCTAGGAAACGCACTTCTATACATTTGCGGTAGGGTTGTGGGGTCTCGTTTTCTTAGTCTCGTCATTTAGAACATGATAGGAAGTGTCCCGGAGCGAATCGGTGAAATTTTTGAAAAAGTCACCGAGACCCATATAGACCCAAAAAGTCCCATACTGAGGGTATAGGATCAATGTTTGTCCCCCTGGGAAATCTACTTCTATACATTTGCGGTAGGGTTGTTTGGATTTGTTTTTCACGTCTCGTCATTTAGAACACGATAGGAAGTGTCCCTGAGCGAATCGGTGAAATTTTTGAAAAAAGTCATCGAGGCCTGGGTAGGCCCATAGGCCTATACTGCATGGCTATGGGTGTATAGGGCCATACGGGGTGGACATGTTGGAGTCTAGGTGAGTCCCTAATAGTCCAATGGGGTCGAGTGAGGTCTTATTTTGAAGCTCTCGTGGAGGAGCACTTGACTACACTAATGGTTCGTCCGTGTTCAATAGTCTGCGCATGCGCAGCCTGGTCCGTATTATAGTAAGTAGGCATTTTGGGGGTATGTGGGTGTGTGTTTGGGTTAGAGATGGGCTATTCACGGTTCGAATGGGTCGTGTGAGGTATCAATGTGAAGCTTGTGTGGGGTAGTCAGAATGGCGTGTTTTTAAATGCATGTCGCGTCAATATGCGCATGCGCAGTCTGGCCGTAGTAGAGAAATCAGGCATTTTGGGGGGTATGTGGGTGTGTGTTTGGGGTAGAGATGGACCCCTATGGGTCCGAATGGGTCGTGGAAGGTGTCAAAGTGAAGCTTGTGTGGGTTAGAGTCAGAATGGTGTATTTTTAAGTGCAAGTCCCGTTAATCTGCGCATGCGCTCTTGGTTGTAGTAAAGTGGCCATTTTGGGGCAGTACATGAAGGTATTTGGGGTCGAGATGGGCTATTCACGGTTCGAATGCGTCCTGGAAGGTGTCATCTTGTAGCCCTCGGGGTGTAGACCCCGATTTGGGGGCTGTTCACAGCATCTGTGACGTCATTGGTGACGTCATCAGTACGAGTAGTAGCGAAAGTGTGCATTTTGGGGCAGTGAAGGAAGGTATTTGGGGTAAAGATGGATCATCCTTGGTCCGAATGCGTCGTGTGGGGTGTCATTTTGTAGCTCTCGGCGTGCAGACCTCGATTTGAGGGCTGTCCACAGCATCTGTGACGTCATTGGTGACGTCATCAGTAGGAGTAGTAACGAAAGTGTGCATTTTGGGGCAGTGAAGGAAGGTATTTGGAGTAGAGATGCTTCATCCTCAGTCCGAATGCGTCGTGTGGGGTGTCATCTTGTAGTTCTCGGCGTGCAGACCTCGATTTGAGGGCTGTCCGCAGCATCTGTGACGTCATTGGTGACGTCATCAGTAGGAGTATTAGCGAAAGTGGGCATTTTGGGGCAGTGAAGGATGGTATTTGGTGTAGAGATGGACCATCCTTGGTCCGAATGCGTCGTGTGGCCCAAGGGTATGAAAATAGACGTTTTGAGAGCTAGGGGAGTCCCTAATGGGCCGATGGAGTTGAGTGAGGTATCAAAGTGGAGCATTCGTGAAGGGACATCTGATGGGTTGGGTGTGCGGTAGGAATATCATTCTGCGCATGCGCAGACGCAATGCGGAGTACTCGTCCAATCAGAAGCGAGTATTTCAAATCCGTAACAGAGCTCTCAGCCAATCAGAAGCGAGTATTTTGACCCGGTGCATTATGGGCCATATCCAAGATGGCGGCACGTATGTTCAAGATGGCGGCACATCCGGTGTCGCGAAAGTAGGTTGGTCATTGAAGATGGCTTCCACGTAGCTGCGTAGACGGGCGAGGTCGGTCAGTCGGAAATTGTACAAGTCCAATATAGGGCGATGACGGTGGAAGCAGTGTCGGATCATGGACCAATGGCGTCGATACATCTCACTCACTGGATGATCTTCGGGTAAGAGATCGCTGGGAACATCCACCGCATCTTCCAGAAAATGTTCGTTGTTGTCAGGCGTATGACTGGAAACAGTGATGCTAGGGACCGGCTGGATATCTAGGCTCTTCTGAGCTGTGGGTATAGGCGGGCTCTCCGTGATCGCATCACCAGTGGCATTCTCCTCCCCGGGTTCATCTTCAGTGGATCTGTCCCTCCTGGGTACCTCTTTAGTGGAAAGTTGTCCCTCATGCCGTGGTGACGGACCATGAATCAAACGCTCATGCCGTTTTAACTGACTGGGTCGTTTGAAGAGTTGACCACATTCTTCGCATGGACGCTTGGATGGCCCATGAATTGAACGTTCATGGCGCTGTAAATGATCTGGGCGCTGAAACGACAGTGTAGGCCTACATATCGTACAGCTATACCGGGCGGTTCCATCGTGCTTGGTAGCCTCATGGCGGCGCAAGTCGTGCCGGCGAGTGAATGATTTCGAGCACGTAGTACAAGTGAACATATTGGTGGTTGACAGAGTGTCTGATGAAACGGCCAGGCCGTTTCCTTTTTATAGCAAGCTAGCTGTTGATCTATTTTTAGCACAATCAGTTCTAAACTAGGGGAAAACCCCTATCACCTCTAGCCAAAAGGGCTAATATCGGTCCCCGGGCTTATTGGGATATGCCTATCAAGTCAATGGGGTGATGTGAATAACAACAAGTTCAGCAATGTTCATACAGTTTATTATCCCCAATGTTACATCATACCCAGGCTGGGGGAGCCGCCCTGGGTGTGTTTAGTATGTTCACAGCAAAACAAATTGAAATATCAAACACCATGTTTTATTATTTAACGCACCGTCACATTAGGTACAAGTATTTACTGAGCTCAAGTCAATGATCAGCATGTAGACATAGAGAGTATGTACGGCATGTTATGGTATTCATCAGTGCACGAGTGACGCATTCAACCGATGGCAGTGGTGGATCAGCTTGGTAAGGAAAAACGTAACATTGGTCACCCTCTTCACTGCCCACTTGGTGTTGGGTCGTTGTTGTTGGGCCCATCCCAAGACATCCAATTGTTCCACTTGGTCCAGCATCATCTCTAGTGACCTCCGGTTAATGATGGTAAACGGTTGGTCGTACACTGGGTTGAAGGCACTGGAATAGAAATAGCGCAATTCACCGCAAGGCCGTAGGTTGGTCATTGAAGATGGTTTCCACGTAGCTGCGTAGACGGGTGAGGTTGGTCAGTGGGAAATTGTAGATATCTTGAATAGGGCGATGACGGTGGAAACAGTGCCGTGTCATGGACCAATGGCGTCGAGAGATGTCACTCTCTGGATGATCTTCGGGTAAGAGATCGGTAGGAACATTTATGGGCTCGTCCAGAAAATATTCGATGTATGACGTATGACTCGAAACCGTAACGGTGGGGTCCGGCCGGAAATCCAGGCTCTTCCCAACTGTAGGTATAGGCGGGCTCTCCGTCATCGCATCACCAGTGGCGTTCGTCTTCCCGGGCTTATCTTCAGTGGGTCTGACCTTCTGCGGCTCCTCCTAGGAAGTTGTCGCCAAAACCGTGGTGACGGACCATGGATCAAACGCTGATGCCGTTTTAACTGACTGCGTCGTTTGAAGAGTTGACCACAATCCTTACATTGTTCCGCCGCGTCCTCGTGGAATGAACGTTCGTGGCGCAGTAAAGCATCTTCCCGATTAAATGACCGTGCGCAGGTTATACAAGTATACAGTCCATCGTTGTGGGTGGAGGTCTCGTGGCGTCGTAAATTATCTAGACGAGTAAACTTCTTCTGGCAAGTTGTGCAAGTGAACATCTTGGTGGTTGACAGAGTGTCTGATGAAACGGCCAGGCCGCTTCCCTTTTATAGCACGCTAGCTGGTGATCTATTTTTAGCACACTCAGTTCAACTATCCCCAAGTCGAGGGCCGAGCCGTGACATCTTCGGTAACCTCCGTGTCTCTTTGGGCACCTCAAAGCCTGTGGAGCTCAGAGCTCGGAAGTGACATTTGCATATGACCTCTGCGAGGTCACAGGGCAGTGAAGGATGGTATTTGGTGTAGAGATGGACCATCCTTGGTCCGAATGCGTCATGGGAGGTGTCATGTTGTAGCTCTCGGGGTGTAGACCCCAATTTTAGGGATAGCCACAGCATCTGTACGAGTAGTAGCGAAAGTGGGCATTTTTTAGCAGTGAAGGAGTATACACTATGTACAAATAGAATACAGATGGTATGTACAAATAGAATAGTAGTGGTATGTATAAGGTACAAAAAAAAATTCTGTCAGGAGTAGGATTCGAACCTACGTCCGGCATTTCGCCGACCAGCAATTAATACCGGCGCCTTAGACCACTCGGCCATCCTGACTTTTACAGTTTTTTAGAATAGTAGTGGTATGTATAAGGTACAAAATAAAAAAAATAAAAATTCTGTCAGGAGTAGGATTCGAACCTACGCCAGCTCTTCGCCGACCAGCACTTAATACCGGCGCCTTAGACCACTCGGCCATCCTGACTTTTTACAGTTTTTAACTCGTGTATCAACAGGTACAATAAAAGCGTACCTGAGATACAACACATATCACGAATCGTTGGATTCTTGGTATGTGCTTTAGAATAGGTTAACCAGAAGACTATTCTGTGAAGTCATGTGACGCAGTCAGTATGTCGGCACCTCTTCCCACTTCCCTTATATGTGTTGTAATTTTTCCTGTATATGGCGAGATTCTGCTGGTGGACGTTTCGTCCCCGAGGCCCGCCCCCTGTACAGACCTTTTGGTCTTTGATATATGTTGGCATTTGTGGGAAGTTGATGCTGGGTCGACATCGGGCCTTACAGACTAGTCTTTTGTGTTAAATGCCGTCATTTACATCTGACGACGATACAGCTCACCAATCTCCAATGTACGAGTTGTCACAGCGAAACAGCTCACCAATTACCAGTATACGAGTTGTTAGAGCATTTCCATCATAGCTCTCTAGATTTGTATCTAATACCGCTTATGCCGGTGCTAGGGGCCGTGTGGTCATATCATCCAAGTTGCCACATAAACAGGTACAATAAAAGCGTACCTGAGATACAACACATATCACGAATCGTTGGATTCTTGGTATGTGCTTTAGAATAGGTTAACCAGAAGACTATTCTGTGAAGTCATGTGACGCAGTCAGTATGTCGGCACTTCTTCCCACTTCCCTTATATGTGTTGTAATTTTT
>JAVTVY010014834.1:0-64599 GCA_036873755.1 Hanleya hanleyi | reverse complement strand
CACCTGCAATAATAGCTATATGTGGTATACTGCACCTGCATTAATATCTACGTTGTCTAATGCTCCTGAATTAAACCTTAATTCTCCCCCTCCCTCTCTCTCGTAATGCACCTGCAATAATAGCTATATGTGGTATACTGCACCTGCATTAATATCTACGTTGTCTAATGCTCCTGAATTAAACCTTAATTCTCCCCCTCCCTCTCTCTCGTAATGCACCTGCAATAATAGCTATATGTGGTGTACTGCACCTGCATTAATATCTACGTGGTCTAATGCTCCTGAATTAAACCTTAATTCTCCCCCTCCCTCTCTCTCGTAATGCACCTGCAATAATAGCTATATGTGGTGTACTGCACCTGCATTAATAGCTACGTGGTCTAATGCTCCTGAATTAAACCTTAATTCTCCCCCTCCCTCTCTCTCGTAATGCACCTGCAATAATAGCTATATGTGGTGTACTGCACCTGCATTAATATCTACGTGGTCTAATGCTCCTGAATTAAACCTTAATTCTCTCCCTCTCTCTCGTAATGCACCTGCAATAATAGATATATGTGGCATACTCCACCTGCATTAATATCTATGTGGTGTAATGCACCTGAATTAAACCTTAACTCTCACCTTCCCTCTCGTAATGCACCTGCAATAACAGCTATATGTGGTGTACTGCACCTACATTAATATCTATATGTGGTGTACTCACCTGCATTAATAACTATGTGATGTAATGCGACTGGATTAATACTTATGTGGTGTACTGCACCTACATTGATTGCTATATCTAGTGTACTTCACCTACATTAATAGATATATTTGGTGTACTTCACCTACGTTAATATCTATATGTGGTGTACTCACCTGCATTAATAACTATATGTGGTGTAATGCGACTGGATTAATACTTATGTGGTGTACTGCACCTGCATTGATTGCTATATTTAGTGTACTGCACCTACATTAATAGATATATTTGGTGTACTTCACCTGTACCATGCACATCAGTTATTCAGGATTCAGAGATTTTATGTAAATAAATTTTTATGAAGACATTGGGTGAAGCCAATTTAATGAGCTAACTGCCTGGAATATTTCCACAGCTATCAGTACGTATAATGTCTTACACGAGAGAAATTGACTCCAGAAATTTTAGCCATAAACATATTGCAGATCAATATTTCAACATTGTAAACCACCATTCCTGATGAGGAGATCAATAGCCGTATGTCAAAATATTGATCTACAAAATGCTTTTTGCCAATAAGTTTGAAGTCACCCTTCTCCTATATTATATGTCAAGTTAACCAGTGGACTATCCTAAAATTATAATATTGCTACAGTCATGATAGTATCACATTATCATAAGCTTGTTGTTGGAAAAATTCTGATCATGATTTACTATATGATTATATGACTGATAGAATTTTAATGAAATCTCATGTGAAACAAGGAAAGAGCATTTCCACCAATATATTGTGTAGTACACAATTTGATATGCAGGAAGAAAATGTCTCCCTTAATTGATTGTTTATATAATCTGTCAAAAAAGTAGTTACGGTAATTTCCCTATTAATTCACCTTCCAAATTTAATTCGAAAACGGCCGATTTTTCCCCTGTCGTGATTTTGTCCATCCTAATAAAACGAAAACGGAAGCATTTTCAATATACCCATGAAACAATAAATTCGAACACTCCCGTTTTCGCCACGGAGTTCGTGCCGATGAAAGTAAAGTGAGTAGGTTACTAGAATCTCGTATAGTATATCACCGTATGCTATTATTTGTAAACGCAGAGAAACAACAGGGAATGGTACAATATAATCAGACTGAATTACTATTACTTACAGTCGCAGTCCGTCCTGTAATTTTATCCTAACTTGATCGCGTTTCGCCGCAGTCGGAAAAAATATATATGGTAGTCCCCCGCACGTGGTCGAGTGTCTGCACACGACCCGCTATTGAATCATTCTTCAGTTTCCAGCATTCGTATATCAAATATCTTTCTTTCAACCAGCATTCCTTTATTTGAAAAACACGGTGAATATTTTCCGAGAAAGCAGAACTGCGTGCGAATGAATTCTGTTTGAACGGAACATAAAAATCACCGACAACGATGGTCGACGTGATACGCTCTTAGGAAATTTTCATGGCGCTCCTTTTCTGTTCAAGTCTTTACGGTGGTTCATCGTCCCTCATTAATTCATGGCCCCTTTAACTTTTATACGTTGGTGATTAAATAGAATACATTTTATGCTAATATATTTTCAGATGAAGCCGGCTATCGATCTGACCTGGAGTCAACAATCGCATGCCGCGGTTATAATTTGGATATTAGTGTTGTTTAGATTTTTTTTTTAGAAAAATGGAATAAATCCATCCACGATATGGTTCTCAGTACTGCACGGACAAAATCATCATGATATTGAACATATGAATATATTTTATAACTTTCCTCAACTAGATTCTCTGAAAGGCTGAATTAATTTCACTAAACCGTTGAGAAACGGGATTGTACATTTGCTGAGCTTTTCGTCAGGATTCTCCGATCAGAATACAATCACAACTTACATAGATGATCTAATTTACCGGTTAATTGAAATGTCGATTTCTGTATATTTCCTGAAGTGGATCAGGTTATATTTACTGAGTGTATATTTATAAATTATGGAAAAGCTACAGTCGGGCCAAATCTCAAACCAGAAAGACGATCGGATGCAGGTAAAAGTTTTTCTTTTCAAGAATTAAACATTGTTGAATGACTTGATTTTGAGTCGGCAGTCATATATTGTGAAGCAGGAACTTTCAATCATGTGATATTATTGAAATTACCATGCAGTTTATGTGGAATACGAACAACAGGCCTACACAAATTTGCCGTTGGGTCATTTTCAGGGTTCACAACAACAACGTTGACATACCGAACGACTCGAACATGGAATACTCTAATATGTTACGTGTATAGTTTTATATTTCCAGAATAATCTTTCAATTCCATGTCTGTTAGGTTTCATAATATAGATCATAGCTAATACTGAACAAAAAGGAAGGAATATGTTCAATGTGTTGGCCTACTTTTACGATGTTATTATGGACGCGAATTTACGGACGTCAGCTCAAAAATCTGCATGATCTTGCTGAACTTGTCACTCGATAAATATGCTTGACTTCCTCGAATAAAATTAGACGCCTTTATCAGGGTAGACGAGATTTTCTGACATCATACACTGCCTTTCATAGAAACTGTGATGAGATATCAAAGTTAATACACGGTAATAAATACGATCACTACGACCACGGCAAAGCGGTCCGCCATTTTGGATCTTCCGTGAAAGTCGGCGCGACATTTAATTCGAACACTCGCGTTTTTCTGGAATTCGCTCAACGAATAATTCGAAAGTAGCCAATTTTTGGAGTGGTGAGTTTCATCACTACATCGCGAATTAATAGGGAAATTACCGTAGTCAGAATTGAATTCTCTCTTAAACAATAATGGTACGGTATATAGTTCATGTAAGAGGAGATACGTAATTTCAACGTGACTTAATGTTAGCAAATGGAACAGTGGCTGACCACTTGATCATTCCTCACTATTGGAAATCCCATAAATTCACGTCACCTCCTCTTACATCATGACCGATATGCCACAATAATGGCCAACATTAACCCCCAAACATCCATGTATTCAAAGACGTATTTCGCTCACAGTATTATGGGAACCACAAGCGAGCTGGAAGCTTCTGGCACAGCTTTTTTAGCTATAAAATGTAGCGAGAGTAAACTACCTAATTTGTCACATTGTTTATGATTGTTAATCCTGTCAAATCTCAGTCGTCATTCGTACGATCACCACCTTGAAATGGATGCGAAAGTTCCAAACAGGAGACTCGTTTTCAGGCTCATTGGTGCCAGGGCTCGAAAAATACGCTCGTTGGTCGCCATTGGCGATCAAAAAAAGGCCCTTGGCGAGTAAAAATTCTAATTCATTCGCTTTGTGGCGAACGAAAAATTGGTTTACTCGCCAAATTGGCGAATAGATATTTGTGCCGACCCATTACTTAATCGCCATGCGCTCGCCAACGGTAAATGTTGCCCGTGTCTTCTGTGTTGACGAGAACTTGGTTGGCGGGGTGCCATTGCCCGGGAACGAGCTGACGCAGCCATGATTGAAGCATTACTGGCACAGCGGACTGTATCGCCCCCATGCTCTCGTGACAGCAGCGGGCAGACAATAGAAGCCACATGACTGTGCCTCAAATCAATAAAACAATGCTGATTAGTCAATGTTGTTCTCAATAAAGCGATGCTGGTTAATCGACGTTGTTGTTACCATGTACTATACTTATAATAAATGTTGTTTTATTGAAAACATCGTCTAATCCGCAATGTCAGAGTCAGATTTGAGACAACGATCCTTCGATTGAAACTGACAAAATTCTTCAAGAGTTCTTTCCCTTGGGAGCATTCCAGAATGATGGGATTAGGGGCAATATTGTAATAATAAAGATGTTTCAGGAAAAAATACCCCTCCCGCATGTATGCAAAATTTGACGAAATGTATATTGGAAAGAATCATAACGTTTTAACTGGCGTGTTGCTTATTATAACTTTAATCTTGATTGTGGAAATCGTTGATGCACATTGCAAGAACCAGTTTTAGATCTCCGGAATATTGGTATATCATCGTGAGTGCAGCCGTCTGTACTCAAAGTTTCGTGACTAAAGTGGAGGTTCCTTTTTGAAAATGTCCCCGGCTCAACTAAGACGAAGTAAGGTACACATTCGTGGCAGACATCTCTTCACAATGCAATTTACATTCCATGAAACAAACTGAGTCTGCGGGGGAAGGGAGACTATATAACACCAGCAAAGACATTGTAACAGCTGGCATTGGCGACCGACGGGCCTTCACTTTCTGCAGCTGGCGACAAGATTTTTTGTTTACTCGCCACCATGGCGAGTAGATTTTCATCACTAGTCGCCAAATGGCTACTAACTAAAATTTCAATTTTCGAGCTCTGGGTGCCATGTTGGAATCTGCCTAGAAACTCCATGGAAAGTGCTCGTAAATAAAGGACATCGTGTTGTTGTTAATAGCACAAGTGAGCATCACATGACCCTTGCATTCGATAGAGCACATTTGATGAATGAGAGTCATTCAAGACAAACTTGTCAAATGTGACATTCGTTAGTCCATAGCTGTGGGGCCTGTGGAGAAAATAACCGGTCCCAATGCGGCCAAATTTTTTTTCCATGTCCTACATGGTCTATCTTCTTGGTTGACATGGGGAAAATCCAATAAAATATTGTTTCTGAATTTTTGACTGCACGGAGTCAAGTGACCTAGGTTTCTGTGGAATCTACCATATGTTTCATATACATCAACGTTTACTCAAACGAGGCTGCTTGTGCAAGATATTTCATGTAAAATATAATATTGATTTGTTTATTACTTTGAATGGCCAATATGCGGCTTTTAAGAGTAACATTTAACATTTTAAGTAGAGTCCATTGAGTAACTACATCCCAGTGGTGGTGGCCCTACCATTAGTGTAACAGTTCCCCCAAGTACATGTTGAAAGAAAATTAACATAAGACATGCTATGGGGTTGTGATAAAGTGAACCTACTTGTAACAGTGGTTATGCACCATTACGTGACCACTTCAAATGAAAACTACGAACTCAGAAATATTGCTTTAAAGGTCAACCCAAACGATCTGAGGTCAAAAATATAAAAAAATAGTCCTTTCGATTCTGAAAATAATGATATTTTTTTCATAATTTTGTGCCGTCTGGTTGACGAGATATTGCCGTTTGAAAGGTGAAAATCGCTCTCCTGTCAATTCCAGCTGTGACGTCACGGAGAGACAGCCGTCTTGTATTCTCTATGTTAAAGCCGTATACCACAGTCATAAGTAACTGCTGATTTCTTGAGATTTTCGGAGTATCGGGGCATCATTTGTTAAATATGCCGCGACGTTGTGTAGTGGGAGGTTGCAGTTTTACTACAGATGACGGTGTTAGTATTCATTTGTGGCCTAAAGACGAGAAAATCGCTGCAAATTGGACGAAATTTGTACGCAACACGAGGGTGTGGAAAAAGGGCCCGAGCCAGTACTCGTATAATTTGCTCGGCACATTTTAACAGAAAGACATCATTTGAGGACCTCTACAACGTAGCAGTTGAATTCGGGTACAAACCAAAACTAAAGAGAACAGCTATCAAACCCAAGAACAATCAGAATGTGACGGCAAAGAAATCGGACAAGGAGAATCTACCACGGATATCGGATGAACGAACCTAGCTTGCCTGCAAGCGAGGCCTCGGGCAGGGAGACGGCTGTACATGCCCTGCTCGCTCTCGCGTCCCCGATGAACGCCCATAATGCTATCCATGATGTGGCATTTGTTGCTTGAGCACCTACAAGTTAGACTGGACGAGTCTCTATTTCATATATACTATTTAATAATAATAAAATGATCTTTCATAAATATATATACGTTTGATAAGTAAATAAATAAAAAAATAAAAAGTCGTACAGTGATCGGGCAAACCGGTCGCCTTTTAATGTTTTTTTTTTGAAAACCTATCGGTTCTGAACACCAATTGGAGTGAATGGCTGTAGATACAGAAGTGATAATAATACTTTCATAATCCTTTGACATTTGAGATTGTGGGAATATCATTCGATTTCAATTTAATTGACGTAATTTGTCGAAAATTGAGCAAATGTGAATGCCGATCCATCACGTCGTTTCGACACCCACTCACCAAGGCTTACTTTTCACCATGAATGTCCAAAGTTTTTTACCAAACTATAGAATTCTGAAATTGATATTTCATGGGGATTATGGGAAAACAAACAGAATTCAAATCGGACGTATATCAGCAGAGTTATCAACAGTTTACTGTCCATTCTGCCGAATCTCCCTTCGAAAAGGCCGCCTCGGCCAGTAACAACAACAACAACAACACAGACGTGCTCGTTCTTTACATCACAGAATCGTTCTACATTCAATGCAGTTTGAAATATATGGACATTTGGTCTTATAGATGACGATAATAAGGTTTCCAGTCAAGTTGCATACCAATCTGTATTAAACAAACGACCTCTCCGAATCCTGTCGTCGTCGAGTTCCGCGTTGTCAGAATGGTTGTCACTGTCAGAATCGGAGCCGTACGGCTCAAATTCATAGGGCTGAATTCCGTCGTTGGTCTTCAAACAACTGTTATTTTGCCCATCATCATCCTCCTCTGTGTCTATTTCATCTTCTTGGCGAAAAATATTTCCATCTAAGGAGCTGATATCGCTCGAATCGACATCTGAATCGGAGCTCCGACTGCACTCGCTTTCCATGTTATCCTCTATTTTTTCTCAGGCAATTGCCCTGAGTGACGTCAGCAACCCAGCTGTGAAAGTGTGAAAAAGCCCACTTTGCTCCCATATTACGTGTGTTTCTGTTCAGATTAGAATCTTTTCAATATTTTTTTCATACAAAGTGAAGTATGAACTATGATTTTTAAGCATTTTTAAACAAAAAAAAATTCCGTTTGGGTTGACCTTTAAGAAAGCAGAATTGTAGCGCAAGATTGCAAGATTGGATTGATAGGATTCACAGTGCTAATTTCAGCAGGAGTTTTCAGCTTCAGCAAGGCAGCCTGTTCAAGTATTATGGACTTGAATTCAAATTTGTTGTTGTCAACAGTTTACTTTATTATCACTGGGTTTGGTGAACTGAATGAAGGGCATCCATCAAGGGACTACATGTATGAACCTGTAGATAGACTACTGCAAGAGCAATGCTGCAAAGAATTCAGTTCAATGCAAGACAATGTATCTGTCTTTTCTGTGAACTTTTTTGTTACTTGGCTCCATGTTGTTTATTTCATTGAGCCCTTGAAGGAGTGAGTGAGTAGTAGGGTTTAACGTCGTTTTCAACCTTGTTTCAGTCATATCGCGACGGTGCCTACATGTGCCAGAACACGAGAGTGTCCACAGTTCCTATTATTCTGGACACTGATCAGCCCAGTGAGTACAGCACCCGGTCACCCATCCAAGTATTGACCGAGCTCAACGCTGCTTAACTTCGGTGATCTGACGAGAACCGGTGTGCCCAACGTGATGCGCCGTACCCTTTGAGCCCTTGAAGGGTTCATATGGTCATACATGTATTGTGACTTACGTTTTCATATTAACCATGGAGTTTGGAATGCCTGAAGGAGTATTGAATGCAGGTAACAGCTTATCCCCGATAAATACAGCTTTTGTCTTAAACATCTGGAAAATAAAATGAAAACACCAATGACATATACATAAACACCAATGACATATGTATCATAAACACCAATGACATATGTATCATAAACACCGATGACATATACATAAACACCGATGTTCTTCGCTGGTGAAAAAATATCCCGATGGGCCCCAATACCCCTCGACTATCAGTTATTGTCTACACTCTGCAAATTTCATAAGATGTCTTTTTAGAACTTTGACAACTAGGGTACTAAAAATGTGATCGAGTACGGTTGTAGTTCTCTCATACAAGAAATACATCTAGCGGATGTTGGGCCATGTTAGGTTTTGCCAAGGCCTTAATTGAACGGAATAATTTGGCGCTAGGTTCTGGTATAGCATGACCAAATGTCTAGCTCTAAATATATGGTAGGCCTACTCTTCTAAATAGCTCTCCATGCTACAGTCAAGTAATTTGATCATTGGAAAAATAGACCAAGCTGCTCAGTCATCTTCAGTCAGGTCAGGTTTAGAGATAAATTCAGAGATCTTATATATTGATGTTTAGAAAATAGGTCTAGGTCAGTCATATGCAATAGACTTCAGATCCATCATCAGTTGCATATGTGGTATAAAATTGGACAATATAGATCAAATCCTTCATGAAATATCACACTAAATAGAATCTGAAATGGACAAAATAGGTCAAGGTCAGGCATCTTTAACACAAATCTAGACCATCACCTGAAGTTGAGTTAAAAACACTAACTAAATTTCTTCATCTCATGTCATAATAAACCATAAACAATAGGTCAAGATCAGTCAACTTAGATAGGCTTCTCGTCAATCACCAGTTTCATATTTATCTTTCAACAAAAACTGCAAATCCTGGAATATGACATTGATAAAATAGGTCAAGGTTGCTCATTTTCAATAGGCTTCTGATACATAACCAGCTGCATATGTGGTATAACTTTAAAATGCCTGACTAAAATCATTCTTGAGATATCGTGTCCATAAGAAAGATGGACTGAAAGACATACTATGCCGACAATAACCTTCAGGCAAACTAGCCCAATGGGTTAAAATTGTGTACCATAGCGGTATCGTACCATAGCAGGGACTACTTTTCACTGTATCTGTACCATAGCGGTATGACAATGGACAGGTAACCACTGATGGTCCACTCTGGTTCCATTATCAATTATCATACCATTATAGTCACCAATATGGTACACAATGTTTTCAGAGATGGAGAAGAAGCTATGTCTGTGCTGTAGAGGAATGTAGATGGAGCAGTGAGAGAGGGGAATACTACATTCCCAGTTGTTAACTAGAACAGGTTATAATCAACACTGATATACTACATTCCCAGTTGTTATAATCAACACTGATATACTACATTCCCAGTTGTTAACTAGAACAGGTTATAATCAACATTGATATACTACATTCCCAGTTGTTAACTAGAACAGGTTATAATCAACACTGATATACTACATTCCCAGTTGTTAACTAGAACAGGTTATAATCAACACTGATATACTACATTCCCAGTTGTTAACTAGAACAGGTTATAATCAACACTGATATACTACATTCCCAGTTGTTAACTAGAACAGGTTATAATCAACACTGATATACATGTACTACATTCCCAGTTGTTAACTAGAACAGGTTATAATCAACACTGATATACTACATTCCCAGTTGTTAACTAGAACAGGTTATAATCAACACTGATATACTACATTCCCAGTTGTTAACTAGAACAGGTTATAATCAACACTGATATACTACATTCCCAGTTGTTAACTAGAACAGGTTATAATCAACACTGATATACTACATTCCCAGTTGTTAACTAGAACAGGTTATAATCAAGCACTTATATACATTCCCAGTTGTAACTAGAACGGGTTATAATCAACACTGATATACTACATTCCCAGTTGTTAACTAGAACGGGTTATAATCAACACTGATATACTACATTCCCAGTTGTTAACTAGAACAGGTTATAATCAACACTGATATACTACATTCCCAGTTGTTAACTAGAACAGGTTATAATCAACACTGATATACTACATTCCCAGTTGTTAACTAGAACAGGTTATAATCAACACTGATATACTACATTCCCAGTTGTTAACTAGAACAGGTTATAATCAACACTGATATACTACATTCCCAGTTGTTAACTAGAACAGGTTATAATCAACACTGATATACTACATTCCCAGTTGTTAACTAGAACAGGTTATAATCAACACTGATATACTACATTCCCAGTTGTTAACTAGAACAGGTTATAATCAACACTGATATACTACATTCCCAGTTGTTAACTAGAACAGGTTATAATCAACACTGATATACTACATTCCCAGTTGTTAACTAGAACAGGTTATAATCAACACTGATATACTACATTCCCAGTTGTTAACTAGAACAGGTTATAATCAACACTGATATACTACATTCCCAGTTGTTAACTAGAACAGGTTATAATCAACACTGATATACTACATTCCCAGTTGTTAACTAGAACAGGTTATAATCAACACTGATATACAGGATCTACTGTAGTAGGAGTATCAATATTCACTTCGGTGTACATGTACCAGTATATATTCAAAGACACAAAAAGTGATAAATGTTTGAATACCTCATCTCCAGTCAATGCATAAGCTGCCAGGAATCCTCCAACAAATCTGATATTGGTCTCAAACACAGATAGCTCACCAGCCTGTAGGTAAACATGATGGATTAAAATTGTAAATACAATTCATTTATAACATGTAAAGCCATAACAGCAAGTTAGCGATGTTAGGTTCTGTATATCTGTGAAAATATACCAACAAAATGAAATAGACACAAATCTCTTTTTCTAATTTAACAATCATGACAATAGAATGAAAACACAATATATTAACAAACGAAAAACACACTTTATGCAGGAAATAAATAACATGGAAGTTTTTATCTACTCCAAATTCCTTCATAAAATCAACAAGTTTGAAATATTGAAATCGATTTCCAATAGCACGCAAATAAAGCAAGCCCTGAAAATGTCTGAAAGTACTATGTGCACACATGCAAGCAAATTAGCAGGATTTATTTGTTGTGTGAGATGTCTACAAAATCAGACAACCCATTTTTTTCGGCAAAACTGAATTCCGATTTTTCTCTGAAACTCTAGGATAGGGTTAATCCATGAAAAACAAGCTAGAAAAACCTATTATCTGTTGACAAAGGAGATGGTACGATGAGGCGACATTTTGGCCAAAATGTGGTGAGTTGAAAAAATAAAGTGTCATAAAAATAATTGTCTTTGAGAAAATATAAGTGGACAATATGTGAAAGTTCTAGCTCGATTGCTGGTTGTATCTCCACTGCTAGAAAATCTTTTTGGTCCAAGGGGTCCTTTGTGTCTAAATGTGCGTTCAAATCACTCGATTTAGACCCTTTTTGCATGAAATAGCACATGTGATGGGGATTTCAATTTCATGTCATAACTATAATCGTAACGCAATCGAGCTAGAACTTTCAAATATTGTCTACATTTATTTTCTCTTGCTGTTACATTAAAAGACAATTATTTTTAAGTCATTTTATTTTTTTCGATTTCATCCGCATCACAAAATGGTCAAAATGCCGCCTTACCGTCTCCTTTGTAGTAAATAACTAAATAGCCTTGAAAATGGATGAAAGTGATTTCTGAACTATTTAGATAGAAATAAAAGCAGATTAGACTTCCGAAATAAGTTGCTTATATTTTGCTCAAGTTATCCATAGAAAATGTTATTCTAGTAATATTCAGGATACATTGATCAATTGATCAAGGATACATGAACAGTTAAAGATGAACATGTATATGTAGTTGATGCCAATGTTTCCATGGAATCTTCTCACCTTTTCAAAATGCAGATTGGCCTCCACCCAATCCCTGCCCCTCTTAAACTCCTCATGAAGATCCATGATGAAGAGTGTGTCGAGGGCGTCGACAATAGAGGCACCAAGACTGGTGCTGCCAAATATGCTGCCCGTGTGGCCACGCTTGGAAATGGGACGTAATTCATTGGACCCCCACGCAAATTTCTCGTACCCATACCATGCATGCTTCATCATCTACAATAAGAAAGAATATGAGATGTGAGATTGAGGGAATATGATTAACAATATTTCAGTCATATCACAACATTTGGGTCCAATGTCTTTTCACAAAAGGGAACCCACTGGTGGGGTTCTATTCCTTTTTACACCCAGAAACCCCATGGGTGCCCCAGTTAGTTGCCTCCTACAACAGGCTGTATGAAGAGACGTGGCCCTTAATTCTTTCCAAGACCAATGGGTATGCACATCGACACCCCAGATACATGTAAATCTCCGGACACCCCAGGTCAATCCCCCGAAGCCCCCAAGGGATCAAAAGCTTTGATTTTAACATGACAGTTTCTACGAAGTAGGGTAGGCATTAGGACTCCGACGCGAACTGAACTCTTGGAAATCCCCACCCCCAGTTGAAATCATGCCTATATTAAGATGGGCACTGCCCAAGTCAGAATCATCAGTGATTTTCATCAAAAATCACCAGAAATTTTCATCAAAAGTAGGTCAGCTCAGAACTTGTTGGTAACAGTCTCCTAATGCGCCTTCATTCCAAAAATAAATAACGATCGCCGATTTAATTTTACAATTTTTTAACTAAAGGAAACAGATTGAATAACAAAAACTTCAGTAGATTTCAGGTGTTATGTGTGAAACTACATTTACATCTCTTTATTGGTTTTCAGTGCCCTTGTCCAGGACCAAAACAACTTTTTGAATCGCATTATTTTCCCAACAATACAACAAATTCTTATATATAGTCCTATAGTAGAAAGGTAGCATTTATGTAGCTTACGGTAATTCAACTCAAGACCAACAACTTCTCAGCACAAGATAATAATGATGCTGTGTCATTCTCCTGAGCATGACCGGTACAAAGACGAATAAATAGCATCTCTACATCACGTTATCTAGATATATGAGACAACACATTTTGGGTATCGGCAATCTGATGAATGTAGAATTTGATGATTATACTTAGCATCTTAAATACAGCCTCTTAATACTGATTACATATCTGTTTAATTCCGTTTCCCATAATGTACCAGTTATTAAATCAAAACATGAGTGTATATAGCAAAAATGTGTGTCCCAAGTTAACGGCAGCTGTTCAAATGCCTCCTGGAACGGTAATAAATTAATAAAGACGTCAACATGTGAACTCATAGAATCTGCACTGTTGATGGTTTAATGTAATACCGGTACCATCTGTTGTGATATTTTTTTAACTCCCAGACAGATCTGTTTATTTTTGTCTCCCCTGCTCTGACCTCTAAGAACAATTTAATTATTACACCATGGCAGTATTAACTGCATTCTCGAATCCCAAGCCTATCAGACTGTTAGTTCTGATCTATTTATAGGCCTATTGTGGGTGACCCAGCTACACTGCTGTACTGTGGCATATCCCACCAGGTTTTGTACTGTGTTATACAGTGAAACATACAGCCAAGGGTTCCCGATGGGTATGGCAGTGCACTCGCTGAGCCATCAATAAATAATAAAAAAAATAATTATAAATCAAATTTTCATCAGAATTCAGTCAGCTCAGAACTTGCTGGTAACAATGCCCTAATGCACGTTCATGTCAAAAATCAAGGTTCTAATGTCAACGGTTCTCCTTATTTTGCCGATGAAAGGATTTGAATGGACTGACTGACTCACTGATTTACTCATTACCGGACAATTTGCGATCTGTAGCCTACTTCGTAGGAATAATTTAAGTTAAGAAGATTCATTGATTGGATGACATGATAGACATGGGAATTACCATTAATGTTATCTTGTTGACAGTTTTATGAGCATAATTAGTACAAGCAAGGGGACACTGTGCATCTCTTCACACAGATTGCGTCCCTAACAACTTGTGCAAGTTCTAGTCCCTGCAAGTTCTAGGCTGATGGGCTGACACATTATCTCAGTATAGCAGAGATTTCCTGAGTTTTTCTTGAAGCTTATCCCATGCATGCACACAATTCAAGGTTAACAGCAGTCAGCTTGTTTCCATCAAAGCAGACACAAAGTCTTAACAAACATACTTAAATCATGAGAAGTCCAGAACAGTCTTGTAAACAGAATTTGTGCAGCTTAAAACATCAGGTTGCAGAAATCTACAGGATGATATAGCTAGAAATGAACAGCCTTTCCTGACAACATTCTCGTCTTGACTTTGATCTGGGGAGAGGCCCAGTTTTCAGTGTTTCGAGGGGGAGACATAGGTGTATGGTAGCAGCTATCTTGTTTCGTCTAATCAATATTTTATTCTCCACAAACTATGATGATATTTGATTAACAATAGATAAAACGCTCAATTCAAGGAGATCAACCTGTCTTTTCCGCACAGTTGTAGTCTCAGCTTGACATTTCAAATGTACATCTCTAAATCAGGGAAAGGCTCTGTGATTGGTCAGTGGTAAGAACATGGAAATGTGTGTGTTGATCCCAGATCTAAACTAGAGGTTCCGCTTTGACCCTTGGGTTGCCTCTCCGGCATGAAGCCTATGCTGGTTGTTTTTTTAAGCAAAAACATACGTCTCCCCCAACCTCCCACCTTGCGTTGAGTGGGCACATTATTTAAGGGAAAGTGCTATAAAATTAATGTAGAAATAAGTGTCAAGTAGTTCTCCTGATATCTTGCCGACAAGGTCTGTATATACATGTACAATTAGATGAATGGATGGACGGACAATGGACAAGGATAAATGCACGCACAAACCAAAATCTAATCAAATGAGGGGGCTATTCCAATGAACCTTCCAAGTTTGGTGAAATTCTGTTCAGTAGTTCTCAAGATATCTTGCAGACAAGGCCTGTATATACATGTACATGAAGATGGACGGACGGACGGACGATGGACACGGATGAACGCACACACACACCAAAACCTAAACAAATGAGAGGCTATCCCAATGAAGCTTCCATCCAAGTTTGGTGAAATTCCGTCCAGTAGTTTCAAGATATCTTGCAGACAAGGCCTGTATATACATGTACAAGTAGATGGACGGACACCAAACACGGATGAATGCACGCACACACACCAAAACCTAATCAAATGAGGGGGCTATCCCACTGAAGCTTCTGTCCAAGTTTGGTGAAATTCCGTCCAATAGTTCTCAAGATATCTTGCAGACAAGGCCTGTATATACATATACAAGTAGATGGATGGACGGACGCCGGACACGGATGAATGCACACACACACACACCAAAACCTAATCAAATGACGGGGCTATCCCACTGAAGCTTCCATCCAAGTTTGGTGAAATTCCGTCCAGTAGTTCTCAAGATATCTTGCAGACAAGGCCTGTATACATGTACAAGTAGATGGACGGATGGACGGACACCGGGCACGGATGAATGCACACACACACACCAAAACCTAATCAAATGACGGGGCTATCCCAATGAAGCTTCCATCCAAGTTTGGTGAAATTCCATCCAGTTGTTCTCAAGATATCTTGCAGACAAGGCCTGTATATACATGTACCAGTAGATGGACGGACGGACGGACACCGGACACGGATGAATGCACGCCCACACACCAAAACCTAATCAAATGAGGGGGCTATCCCACTGAAGCTTCTATCCAAGTCTGAGGGAATTCCGTCCAGTAGTTCTCAAGATATCTTGCAGACAAGGCTTGTATATACATGTACCAGTAGATGGACGGACGGACGGACACCGGACATGGATGAATGCACACACACACACCAAAACCTAATCAAATGGGGGGGCTATCCCAATGAAGCTTCCATCCAAGTTTGGTGAAATTCCATCCAGTTGTTCTCAAGATATCTTGCAGACAAGGCCTGTATATACATGTACCAGTAGATGGACGGACGGACGGACACCGGACACGGATGAATGCACACACACACACCAAAACCTAATTAAATGGGGGGGCTATCCCAATGAAGCTTCCATCCAAGTTTGGTGAAATTCCATCCAGTAGTTCTCAAGATATCTTGCAGACAAGGTAAGGGGACGGACAGACATCCATCCAGACAGACATCCATCCATCCAACCAGACAGACAGCACAAACACTAGATGTCTCCCCCCAACATAGTTGGGGGAGACATAATGAGGAACATGTTAGATTTTTTAGATCTGGTATTAATCAGATTGCCTTTCTCTACTTGTTTACCATTCTGAAGCCTTGACAGACTTCTCTCAAATTTGTTAGGATAGCTATTATGTCCTGTCGAATTACTAGAAACCAGTTTTTTAAGTAAAAAAATGGGCATCGGATGTAAAGTGATAAAACATGACTGTGGTGTCCAACAGAGTGAATCAAAACTAACGTGACTGTGGTGTCCAATAGAGTGAGTCAAAACTAACATGACTGTGGTGTCCAATAGAGCGAGTCAAAACTAACATGGCTGTGGTGTCCAATAGAGTCAAAACTAACATGACTGTGGTGTTCAATAGAGTGAGTCAAAACTAACATGGATGTGGTGTCCAATAGAGTGAGTCAAAACTAACATGACTGTGGTGTTCAATAGAGTGAGTCAAAACTAACATGGCTGTGGTGTCCAATAGAGTGAGTCAAAACTAACATGACAGTGCAAAACTAACATGACTCTGGCGTCCAATAGAGTGAGTCAAAACTAACATGGCTGTGGTGTCCATTAGAGTGAGTCAAAACTAACATGACTGTGGTGTCCAATAGAGTGAGTCAAAACTAACATGACTGTGGTGTTCAATAGAGTGAGTCAAAACTAACATGGCTGTGGTGTCCAATAGAGTGAGTCAAAATGACTGTGGTGTCCAATTGAGGGAGTCAAAACTGACATGACTGTGGTGTCCAATAGAGTTAGTCAAAACTAACATGACTGGTGTCCAATAGAGTGAGTAAAAACTAACATGACTGTGGTGTCCAATAGAGTGAGTCAAAACTAACATGACCGTGGTGTCCAACAGAGTGAGTCAAAACTAACATGACTGTGGTGTCCAATAGAGTGAGTCAAAACTAACATGGCTGTGGTGTCCAATAGAGTGAGTCAAAACTAACATGGCTGTGGTGTCCAATAGAGTGAGTCAAAACTAACATGGCTGTGGTGTTCAATAGAGTGAGTCAAAACTAACATGGCTATGGTGTCCAATAGAGTGAGTCAAAACTAACATGGCTGTGGTGTCCAATAGAGTGAGTCAAAACTAACATGGCTGTGGTGTTCAATAGAGTGAGTCAAAACTAACATGGCTGTGGTGTCCAATAGAGTGAGTCAAAACTAACATGGCTGTGGTGTTCAATAGAGTGAGTCAAAACTAGCATGGCTGTGGTGTCCAATAGAGTGAGTCAAAACTAACATGGCTGTGGTGTCCAATAGAGTGAGTCAAAACTAACATGACTCTGGCGTCCAATAGAGTGAGTGAGTGAGTGACTATCATTTTTGAACTATATTTCAGTCATATCACGACATTGGGTCCTATTCCTTTTCACACCCGGGAACCACACAGGTGGGGTCCTATTCCTTTTCACACCCGGTAACCCCACGGGTGCCTTAGTTAGTGTCCAATAGAGTGAATCAAAACTAACATGACTGTGGTGTCCAATAGAGTGAGTCAAAACTATCATGACTGTGGTGTCCAATAGAGTGAATCAAAACTAACATGACTGTGGTTTCCAATAGAGTGAGTCAAAACTAACATGACTGTGGTGTCCAATAGAGTGAGTCAAAACTAACATGACTGTGGTGTCCAACAGAGTGAGTCAAAACTAACATGACTGTGGTGTCCAATAGAGTGAGTCAAAACTGACATGACTGTGGTGTCCAATAGAGTGAGTCAAAACTAACATGACTGTGGTGTCCAATTGAGGGAGTCAAAACTGACATGACTGTGGTGTCCAATAGAGTTAGTCAAAACTAACATGACTGGTGTCCAATAGAGTGAGTAAAAACTAATATGACTGTGGTGTCCAATTGAGGGAGTCAAAACTGACATGACTGTGGTGTCCAATAGAGTTAGTCAAAACTAACATGACTGGTGTCCAATAGAGCGAGTAAAAACTAACATGACTGTGGTGTCCAATAGAGTGAGTCAAAACTAACATGACCGTGGTGTCCAACAGAGTGAGTCAAAACTAACATGACTGTGGTGTCCAATTGAGGGAGTCAAAACTGACATGACTGTGGTGTCCAATAGAGTTAGTCAAAACTAACATGACTGGTGTCCAATAGAGTGAGTAAAAACTAACATGACTGTGGTGTCCAATAGAGTGAGTCAAAACTAACATGACCGTGGTGTCCAACAGAGTGAGTCAAAACTAACATGACTGTGGTGTCCAATTGAGGGAGTCAAAACTGACATGACTGTGGTGTCCAATAGAGTTAGTCAAAACTAACATGACTGGTGTCCAATAGAGTGAGTAAAAACTAACATGACTGGTGTCCAATTGAGGGAGTCAAAACTGACATGACTGTGGTGTCCAATAGAGTTAGTCAAAACTAACATGACTGGTGTCCAATAGAGTGAGTAAAAACTAACATGACTGTGGTGTCCAATAGAGTGAGTCAAAACTAACATGACCGTGGTGTCCAACAGAGTGAGTCAAAACTAACATGACTGTGGTGTCCAACAGAGTGAGTCAAAACTAACATGACTGTGGTGTCCAATAGAGCGAGTCAAAACTAACATGGCTGTGGTGTCCAATAGAGTGAGTCAAAACTAACATGACCGTGGTGTCCAACAGAGTGAGTCAAAACTAACATGACTGTGGTGTCCAACAGAGTGAGTCAAAACTAACATGACTGTGGTGTCCAATAGAGTGAGTCAAAACTGACATGACTGTGGTGTCCAATAGAGTGAGTCAAAACTAACATGACTGGTGTCCAATAGAGTGAGTAAAAAACATGACTGTTGTGTTCAATAGAGTGAAAACAAACATGACTATGATGTCCAATAGAGTGAGTCAAAACTAACATGACTGTGGTGTCCAATACAGTGAGTCAAAACTAACATGACTGTGGTGTCCAATACAGTGAGTCAAAACTAACATGACTGTGGTGTCCAACAGAGTGAGTCAAAACTAACATGACTGTGGTGTCCAATAGAGTGAATCAAAACTATCATGACTGTGGTGTCCAATAGAGTGAGTCAAAACTAACATGACTGTGGTGTCCAACAGAGTGAGTCAAAACTAACATGACTGTGGTGTCCAATAGAGTGAGTCAAAATCGACATGACTGTGGTGTCCAATAGAGTGAGTCAAAACATGACTGTGGTGTCCAATAGAGTCAAAACTAACATGACTGAGGTGTCCAATAGAGTGAGTCAAAACAAACATGACTATGGTGTCAAATAGAGTGAGTCAAAACTAACATGACTGTGGTGTCCAATAGAGTGAGTCAAAACATGACTGTGGTGTCCAATAGAGTGAGTCAAAACATGACTGTGGTGTCCAATAGAGTCCAAACTAACATGACTGAGGTGTCCAATAGACAAGATCTGGTGATAGAGTGAGTCAAAACTACAAATATTAAAACAGTAAGCATGGTAACCAAAATAATAACATTGATTCATTGAAACAAAAATGACCTAAATGGAAACTCGTGTGAAACACGGGCAAAGAGCATTTTCCCAGATATTTTGTAACCCATAATTTGGTACTCATAGGGCTTTAGATCTCCCCAATTTGGGCACACCCCTTATTATGGGTGGCAAATTTTTTTTTGGATGAGACAGAGGGTGGGGCACACACCCCTGGAGGATGAGCAATCACGAATCATCCCTGAATGATTTGGGGTAGCCGTGTTAGTCTTTGTAGTAGACAAATAAACAAAAGGTAGCACCTTTGAGACTAACTAGCTTATTTCAACATGAGCTTTCATAGACACATCATCCCTGGTAGAAGTGCCTCGGAGAAGGGATTTCTTCACCAATGGGCGAAACCCAGTGTGAGGCAACACCAACTTTATTTTGCATTTCATGGACCCACCGACATAAAAAATCGAATAAAATTTCAAATTGCCACTTTTATATTTCCTATGAAAGTTTGAACATAAAGACTTTAACCCTCTTTTTATTTCTGATTGTATGAATTAGGCTGTTGTACTCTATCTGAAACAATGCCAGCAAATAAAAATGCCAAACAACAAAAGATAAATACCTTTCACTATAATTTTTCACTGTAAGTCACTGAATTGTTGTTGTTGTAAAATGCTGCTAATATTACTTCGCCAATAAGGACATTCAATGTAAATCAGAAACCTTCACTGGCTGTGTGATCTATCACTCTGTCACGGTACCCATATTTCGACAGTGATGCAGTATGTCAGAGCTAGGAAATGGAGGGTGTTTCAACAACTCAGCCGATACAGCATGGTTTAAGTTGAAGCATGAAGCTGTTGGAACAAGTGCAAAATTCCGTAAATTGTTCTGGAAGACAACCACAGCCACAACAAAATGATGACAATGTTAGATTTGGAGTGTATGTTGGCAGGTAACATGTGACTTAACATACAGTTTTTGACCTTGAGAAAACAGGTCAACATCAGTTATATTCAAAGAGTTCAGGTCCATCATCAGATGCATATATGTGGTATCAATTTAGAATGCCTAGCTATATTTCATGTTATATCATAATATAAAGTATATAACCTAGAGAAAATAGGTTTAGTCAAATGGGATAGGCTTCTAGTCAGTCACCAATTGCACAAGTATGATGAATTTTGAGAGCTCATCTTCACTCCTTTAAAATTTATTGCTTGTGCTAAATTTGACCTCGATAAAACAGGTGAAGGTCAGTCAATTTGATTAATTTGGCTTCTGATCCATCCAGGGACCGAAATAGAAAACTTTTGATGACCTGCTGTTTTTTTTTTCTTCAGAGAAAAATCGCAGGTCAAATTGAACATCACCTGCTATTTTTATAATTGGACAGCTATTGTTTTCAACTTGAGCAAATTCAGACGAAAATAGTTAATTTAACACCATACAGTAAGGATCACTCATTTGTTAAGTTTCTTATGCATTTTATCTATCCAATTTCACAGGAAATACACTATAATTTGAACCATCTCTTGGTAATATGCATGTACAGATTGACAGCCCTTATTAGTTACTAGAGACTGTCTGAGAGTGAGCATTATTGAACTTTAATGGTGTGATTCAGGTGTTACAATACACACTCCACAAATGTTGTAACTCGCATGGGAATATACAATTATGAAACATGCGAGTTACAACATTTGTAGGTTTCCATCAATGCTGATGCGGATTGCCAAAAAAATTATACCTATATTATCTTAAAATGACAAGTCTTATCCAAACTTCATGTCATGTAGAAGTATTCAATGTACATGATGTAGGTACATACCCACTTTATCACCATACTTTATTCAGTTGTGCACAGTTTACTTAGTTCTTGCCAGATAACCAGACTATGTATTGTTTTCATCAATTAGAGTGTGTATTGTATCACCTGAATCACACCATTTGTAGATCGCTGTCAGGTTATCGCTTAACAATTTCTGAAAATGACAGCATTTTAATATCCGTCCTACTGGCTTACGTATTCATAAATGTGTATTGACTGAGATCACATTATGCCTTGTATATATACATGTACTGTGCGTATGGAACTGTTTGTAACTTTGTTCACTGCTGAAGATGCTATAACTAATAGCGAACTATACAGAATGAAATTTGTCATCTCTACTCGGAGTTGATTTTCTTCTCTATTATTGGAAAATCATCAGTGGTTCCAATGGACTACTTCAATTGGATATACTTATAAAAATTTCCCAGGTGGGATGTGCCAAAGAGCAGGTATGTAGAAGTTCCACTTCAAAAATCTTTCTACTTTTTCAGTTCCAAAAATCATTATCAACATTTGTAACTATCAGGGTGAAAATAGGAAATCAAATTCTAGTTGCCCATGGGCAAGTACGGGCAACCAACATATCCAAATGCATTGCAATTCAAGAAGAATTTGGTTGGCCAAAGGAAATTTTGGTTGCCCCGGGCAACCGGGCAAAGGGCTATTTCGCACCCTGAACTATGCTGTCAAAATGCAATGGTATGTGCAATTTCACATCTTCAGTTTCAAATAAATTCTGGGGACTTCCACATAAAACAAAAATTTGTGCATTAACTGAGTGATAATTTGTGATTTTATTCATTGAAAATTGGCCAGAATGCATCCCCAGAAATCTGGAAGCCCAGGGCTATGTCAGTATTGGAGAGAGAAATAGCACTGATTTTGGAAATGAAGTGTTTACTTTGTTGACACAAAGTCTACTAGCCCACTTATGTAAAGTGCATTATGCAATAAGTAAACAATTACAGGTCTTATTACCTGAATGGTCAACATACAGTCCTAGTGTTACAGTATGTCTATTTGACAAAAATGGTCAGACTTCAAGCTCACTTGAATCCTTTCTCCATACTGACCAGACACTCATGGCAGCATATTTTCTCTGACTGCATTTTAGTTATGTGTGTAAGCCGGGATTGATGTAGCCTTGATATAGATATATTTAGCTGACTTTACCCTGTGCTACATGATTATGCCAGCACTAACAGCACCAATGTCCTTACAATCCATTTTCAAAACATAATGTTAATAAAATTAATAATTGTAAAAAAGAATGTATAATGAGATATAAATCAAGCATTGTGTGGATGGGTTGCAAAATCCGTATGAGAGGTGGGCCTTCAATTTCAATCAATCAAAAAAAAAACTTTCAGTCCTTTGTCTGTCTGACAATAATAAACTTCATGAACAGTTGAAACACCAATAAGTTTACTGTCTATAGTTCCACCCAATGATGAACAATATCACGAACCTACATGACGAAGCAAACTCCTCAAATGTGGCCTGGGGAATCTATAGATATTGGACTCAAGTCATGAGAATTTCATATATTTAAAAAAATGGCCATTTGACCCCACATGGGATGTGAATTATAACACTGGGAATGTTATATTGATGTTCAGCAAAATAGAATTACTTTTCCCTGATTAAGAAGCAAATTTTCATTTTTGTGAATACAAAATCTTATTTTGAGATGCAAAAATGCGTTTCCATGATTCGCCAACACCACCAAAATCTTGTCAGTTCTTTGCCTATCTTGCAAGATCATTATAACCAAATTTCATGGAAATCAAACACGTTGTTCAGAAGATATGATGTTACACATGTTTACCTGCATTCATGTCTATAGCGCCATCTAGTGATGACCAAATGCCACGAAAAACAAGCGGGTGAAATCTAAAGCCCTAGGGAGATGGCACATAAAAGTTTAATGGAAAAAACTTTAATCGTGATAATGGTTATTGAGGTTTTAACGTTAAGTCAGATAAATGAGATTTTTCATTTAAATGGCAATTCGATTCGCACGGAAAGGGAATTATCATGTCAGCAATCCTATATTTATGCTTGGCAACCTAGAATAGAACAGCTTTTAAATATTTCTCCAAGCGAATTTGTGAATTTTCATATCACGAAAACTTTTTTTTTTGAGACGCAAAAAACTTGCCTTTATAATTATGCCAGCTACACCAAAACCTTTTCAGCACATTGACTATCCTTCAAGACCATTGTAATAAAATTTCAAAGAAATCAGACAAGCCGTTCAGGCGAAATCGTCAGAGAAAGGTTTACCTATGCTCGGACTACAACGCCACCTAGTGGTGAGCAGCGGGTATCGAAACACAACCAGACAAATTTCCCAGGCCTAAAGAGATAGTACACCAAGTCTGACCCGAAAATATTTAACGGTTTCAGAGATATTCACGTTTAAAGTCGCGGCGGCGGCGGCGGCAGATCCGGCGGAGCCGTTTCTCATGAAAACATAAGAGCATCCACTTTGTGGAAATGCTCTAAATACTCACACAATATTTCTATGACAGAAGTCATGTTATCATTCCTAATGAAAGCTCGTGTGAAACACGGGCGAAGAGCATTTCCCAAGATAATTTTGTAACACATAATTTGGTACTCATAGGGCTTTAGATGTCCCCAATTTGAGCACACCCCCTATTAGGGGTGGCAAGTTTTTTAGGATGGGACAGAGGGTGGAGCACATACCCCTGGAAGATGAGCAATCAGCTAGGACTCATCTCTGGTAAAAGTGCCTCCGAAAAGGGATTTCTTCACCAATGGGCGAAACCCAGTGTGAGACAACACCAACTTTATTTTGCGTTTCATGGGCCAACCGACATTAAAAAATCGAATAAAAATAAAATTTCAAATCATTCACTTTTATATTTCCTATGAAAGTTTGAACATAAAGATTTTAACCCCCTTTTTATTCCTGATTGTATGAATTAGGCTGTTGTATTCTATCTGAAACAATGGCAGCAAATAAAAATGCCAAACAACAAAAAAATAAATACCTTTCACTATGATTTTTTCACTGTAAGTCAGCAAATTGTTGTTGTTGTAAAATGCTGCTAATACTACTCAGGCAATAATGACATTCAATGTAAATCGGGAACCGTCACTGACTGTGTGATCTATCACTCTGTCATGGTACCCATATTTGGACAGTGATGCAGTATGTCAGGGCTAGGAAATGGAGGGTGTTTCAACAGCTCAGCCAATACAGCATGGTTTAAGTTACTGTTGAAGCAGGAGGCTGTTGGAACACATGCGAAATTCGCTAGATTGTTCTGGAAGACAACCACAGCCACAACAAAATGAGGACATTGTTTGATTTGAAGTGTATGTTGGCAGTTAACATGTGAATTAACATACAGTTTTTGACCTTGAGAAAATAGGTCAACATCAGTCATATTCATTTGGAGAGCCTATCTTCACTCCTTTAAAAATTATTGCTGCTAAATTTGACCTCGATAAAACAGGTGAAGGTCAGTCAATTTCATTAAGCTTCTGATCCATCACCAGCTGCATATGTGGTATGACAAGAAAAATGGGCAGACAGAGAGACAGACAGACAGATGAAATGAAAAATTCAGTTATAGAGAGGAAAAGCAACTCCGAGTAGGGATGACAATTTCATTCTGTATATTTCACTATTATAGCATCTTCAGCCGTGAACAAAGTTACAAACAGCTCCATACGCACAGTATATATACAAGGCATAATTTGATCTTAGCCAATATGTATTAATGACTAGGTAACCTGACAGTGATCTACAAATGGTGTGATTCAGGTGATACAATACACACTCTACAAATGTTGTAACTCACATGGAAATATACAATTATGAAACATGCGAGTTACAGCATTTGTAGGTTTCCATCAGTTCTGATGTGGATTGCCAAGAAAATTATACCAATATTATCTTAAAATGACAGTCCTTATCCAAACCTGACATGTAGAAATATTCAATGAACCATACTATATTCATTTGTGTACAGTTTACTTAGTTCTTGCCAAATAAGCAGATTATGTATTGTTTTCATCAATTAGAGTGTGTATTGTATCACCTGAATCACACCATTTGTAGATCGCCATCAGGTTATTGCTTAATTTCTGAAAATGTCAAACCTGACTTGACATAATTTACTGGTTTACCTATTCATAAATGTGTATTGGCTAAGATCACATTATGCCTTGTATATACTGTGCATAAGGAGCTGTTTGTAACTTTGTTCACTGCTGAAGATGCTATAACTAATAGTGAAATATACAGAATGAAATTGTCATCCCTACTCGGAGTTTTTCTTCTCTATTATTGGAAAATCATCAGCGGTCCCAATGGATTACTTCAATTATCAATTACATGTAGATATACATGTAAAAATTTCCCAAGTGGCATGTGCAATATAGCAGGTATGTATTGTAGAAGTTTCACTTCAAACATCTTTCTACTTTTCCAGTTCAAAAAATAATTATCAACATTTGTAACTATGCTGTCAAAAAGCAATGGTATGAGCAATTTCACATCTCGAGTTTCAAAGGAATTCTGGGGACCTCCACACAAAAAACGAGAGATCCTGAAGGATCTTGGCGCCCACCATTGTCCGATAATTGTAAGCTAATGACTAGAGGATCTTTTTGTCCATTGTTACTAAGAACAAACGATTGATTTGTAATTTTGTTTACAGAATTTCGAATCTGAGATCAGAAAAGGCCACTGAAAAACACCAAGATATAATCTAAGTTTCAGGAGTTTCAAGATTTCAAGAAACTGTACTTATGTCGGTTGTTATAATACAAGAGAAATGAGCAAAGTTAGTCTGAATGTACATGTACGGAGGATTCTTTGCCTTTGTTTCATAGTATTTTTTATATTGATTTTCTTGCACGTGTCATCATTGGGTACTGGAAGCGAAGACCAATCTCTTTGACACTTTGGCATGAGCTATGAAACATACTTAAGATTTTATAATTAAGAACGAATGCTAATTCTGTTCTGTTTATATGCAGTAGTCTACAGTTGTCGAGTTGTGACTATGTAGCCGACCCGCCGGCAGACGAAAGGGTGGAGCAGTTCACTTGCTACTGCATGGACTAAAGAAAACTGATTTAAAATTTGAAGAAATACATTTTAATTCCGAATTATTTGAACTCCTTGCTATGGAAGGTGAAGGTATGGATATTCTCTGTAGTCAATATATAGAATATGCCCCACCGTTTGATCCGCCGACTCTTGTGATGTAACGTCACAACTCGAGAATACCGAATTCATTTGAAGCGTAACTTGGATTTTCGAATCGGACCAAAAAAGGTATCTTGCACTACTAGGCCCCTTGTGGGACCTGTGTACCAAATTTCAGAAAGATCATTGAAATATTTCCTGAGAATTCACGGTAACAATATTTCAAGGGGAAATTCCAGATGGCCGCCTTCTGGCCATATTGGATTTTGGATTCGGACCCAAAAGGTATCTTGCACAACTAGACCATAAGGGGAACCTTTGTACCAAATTTGAGAAAGATCCATGAAGTACTTCCTGGGAAATCACGATAACAAATTTGCATGGGAAAATCCAAGATGGCCGCCTGTTGGCCATATTGAATTTTCGAATCGGACCAGAAAAGGTATCTTGCACAAACTAGAGCCCAAGGGGAACCTGTGTAGCAAATTTGAGAAAGATCCATCCAGTAGTTCATGAGAAATCACGATAACAAGGTTTCATGGGGAAATCCAAGATGGCTGGCCATATCAGATTTTCGAATCAGACCAAAAAAGGTGAACCTGTGTACCACATTTAACAAAGATCCATGCAGTAGTTCCTGAGAAATCGCAATAACAAAAGTTTCATGGGGAAATCCAAGATGGCCGCCTGATGGACATATTGGATTTTGGAATCGGTCCAGAAAAGGTATCTTGCACAATTGAACCTGTGTATCAAATTTGAGAAAGATCCAGGCAGTATACTTCCTGAGAAATCATGATAAAAAAATGTCATGGGGAAGTCTAAGATGGCTGCCTGGTGACCATATTGGATTTTCGATTCGGACCGAAAAAGGCATCTTGCATATCGATTGCGTACCTGTGTACCAAAATTGAGAAAGATCCATGCAGTTGTTCCTGGGAAATGACAAAGTTTCATGGGGAAATCCAAGATGGCTGCCTGGTGGCCATACTGGATTTTCAAATCGTACCAGGAAAGGTATCTTGCACAACTAGATCCCAAGGGGAACCTGTGTACGAAATTTGAGAAAGATCCATGAAGTAGTTCCTGAGAAATCGCGATAACAAGGTTTCATGGGGAAATCCAATATGGCTGCCTGGTGGCCATATTGGTTTTTCGAATAGGACCGAAAAAGGTATCTTGCACAACTAAACCCCAAGGGGAACCTGTGTACCAAATTTTAGAAAGATCCATGCAGTAGTCCCTGAGAAATCGCGATAACAAGGTTTCATGGAGAAATTCAAGATGGCTGCCTTGTGGCCATATTGGATTTTCGATTCGGACCGAAAAAGGTATGTTGCACAACTAGACCCCAAGGGGAACCTGTGTACCAAATTTGAGAAAGATCCATGATACAGTACTTCCTGAGAAATGACGATAATGAAGTTTAATGGGGAAATCCAAGATGGCTGCCTGGTGGCCATATTGGATTTTCGAATCGGACCAGAAAAGGCATCTTGCACAACTAAACCCCAAGGGGAACCTGTGTACCAAATTTGAGAAAGATCCATGCAGTAGTTCCTGAGAAATTGCAATAACAAGGTTTCAAAGGGAAATCCAAGATGGCTACCTGTTGGCCATATTGGATTTTCGAATTGGACCAAAAAAGGTATCTTGCACAACTAGACCCCAAGGGGAACCTGTGTACCAAATTTGAGAAAGATCCATGCAGCAGTTCCTGAGAAATCGCGATAACAAGGTTTCATGGGGGGAATCCAAGATGGCTGCCTGGCGGCCATACTGGATTTTCGAATCGGACCAGAAAAGGTATCTTGCACAACTAGACCCCAAGGGGAACCTGTGTACCAAATCTGAAAAAGATCCATGCAGTAGTTCCTGAGAAATCGCGATAACAAGGTTTCATGGGGAAATTAAAGATGGTTGCCTGGTGGCCATATTGGATTTTGGAATCGGACCAAAAAAGGTTTCTTGCACAAACTAGAGCCCAAGGGGAACCTGTGTAGCAAATTTGAGAAAGATCCATCCAGTAGTTCATGAGAAATCACGATAACAAGGTTTCATGGGGAAATCCAAGATGGTTGGCCATATCAGATTTTCGAATCAGACCAAAAAAGGTTTCTTGCACAACTAGATCCCAAGAGGAACCTGTGTACCAAATTTGAGAAAGATCCATGCAGTAGTTCTGAGAAATCGCGATAACAAGGTTTCATGGGGAAATCCAAGATGGCTGCCTGGTGGCCATATTGGATTTTCGAATCAGACCAAAAAAGGTATCTGCACAACTAGGCCCCAAGGGGAACCTGTGTACCAAATTTGAGAAAGATCCATGCAGTAGTTCCTGAGAAATCAAGATAACAAGGTTTCATGGGGAAATCCAAGATGGCTGCCTGGTGGCCATATTGGATTTTCGAATCGAACCAAAAACGGTTTCTTGTACAACTAGACCCCAAGGGGAACCTGTGTACCAAATTTGAGGAAGATCCATGCGGTAGTTCCTGAGAAATCGCGATAACAAGGTTTCATGGGGAAATTCAAGATGGCTGCCTGGTGGCCATATTGGATTTTGGAATCGGACCAAAAAAGGTTTCTTGCACAACTAGACCCCAAGGGGAACCTGTGTAGCAAATTTGAGAAAGATCCATGCAGTAGTTCCTGAGAAATCACGATAAGGTTTCATGGGGAAATCCAAGATGGCTGCCTGGTGGCCATATTGGATTTTCGAATCGGACCAAAAAAGGTTTCTTGCACAACTAGACCCCAAGTGGAACCTGTGTACCAAATTTGAGAAAGATCCATACAGTAGTTCCTGAGAAATCAAGATAACAAGGTTTCATGGGGAAATCCAAGATGGCTGCCTGGTGGCCATATTGGATTTTCGAATCGAACCAGAAAAGGTTTCTTGCACAACTAGACCCCAAGGGGAACCTGTGTAGCAAATTTGAGAAAGATCCATCCAGTAGTTCATGAGAAATCGCGATAACAAGGTTTCATGGGGAAATCCAAGATGGCTGCCTGGTGGCCATATTGGATTTTCGAATCAGACCAAAAAAGGTATCTGCACAACCAGGCCCCAAGGGGAACCTGTGTACCAAATTTGAGAAAGATCCATGCAGTAGTTCCTGAGAAATCGCGATAACAAGGTTTCATGGGGAAATTCAAGATGGCTGCCTGGTGGCCATATTGGATCTTCGAATCGGACAAAAAAAGGTTTCTTGCACAACTAGATCCCAAGGGGAACCGGTGTACCAAATTTGAGAAAGATCCATGCAGTAGTTCCCGAGAAATCGCGATAACAAGGTTTCATGGGGAAATCTAAGATGGCTGCCTGGTGGCCATATTCGATTTTCGAGTCGGACCAAAAAAGGTTTCTTGCACAACTAGATCCCAAGGGGAACCTGTGTACCAAATTTGAGAAAGATCCATGCAGTAGTTCCTGAGAAATCGTGATAACAAGGTTTCATGGCGAAATTCAAGATGGCTGCCTGGCGGTCATATTGGATTTTGGAATCGGAACAAAAAAGGCTTCTTGCGCAACTGGACCCCAAGGGGAACCTTTGTAGCAAATTTGACAAAGATCCATCCAGTAGTTCATAAGAAATCGCGATAACAAGGTTTCATGGAGAAATCCAAGATGGCCGCCTGGTGGCCATATTGGATTTTCGAATCGGAACAAAAAAGGTTTCTTGCACAACTAGATCCCAAGAGGAACCTGTGTACCAAATTTGAGAAAGACCCATGCAGTAGTTCCTGAGAAATCGCGATAACAAGGTTTCATGGGGAAATTCAAGATGGCTGCCTGGCGGCCATATTGGATTTTGGAATCGGAACAAAAAAGGTTTCTTGCACAACTAGACCCCAAGGGGAACCTTTGTAGCAAATTTGAGAAAGATCCATGCAGTAGTTCCTGAGAAATCGCGATAACAAGGTTTCATGGGGAAATTCAAGATGGCTGCCTGGCGGCCATATTGGATTTTGGAATCGGAACAAAAAAGGTTTCTTGCACAACTAGACCCCAAGGGGAACATTTGTAGCAAATTTGAGAAAGATCCATCCAGTAGTTCATGAGAAATCGCGATAACAAGGTTTCATGGGGAAATTAAAGATGGCTGCCTGGTGGCCATATTGGATTTTGGAATCGGACCAAAAAAGGTTTCTTGCACAACTAGACCCCAAGGGGAACCTGTGTAGCAAATTTGAGAAAGATCCATCCAGTAGTTCATGAGAAATCGTGATAACAAGGTTTCATGGGGAAATCCAAGATGGCTGCCTGGTGGCCATATTGGATTTTCGAATCAGACCAAAAAAGGTATCTGCACAACCAGGCCCCAAGGGGAACCTGTGTACCAAATTTGAGAAAGATCCATGCAGTAGTTCCTGAGAAATCGCGATAACAAGGTTTCATGGGGAAATCCAAGATGGCTGCCTGGTGGCCATATTGGATTTTCGAATCGGACCAAAAAGGTTTCTTGCACAACTAGACCCCAAGGGGAACCTGTGTACCAAATTTGAGAAAGATCCATGCAGTAGTGCCTGAGAAATCACGATAAGGTTTCATGAGGATATCCAAGATGGCTGCCTGCTGGCCATACTGGATTTTTGAATCGGACCAAAAAAAGGTTTCTTGCACAACTAGACCCCAAGGGGAACCTGTGTACCAAATTTGAGAAAGATCCATGCAGTAGTTCCTGAGAAATCGCGATAACAAGGTTTCATGGGGAAATTAAAGATGGCTGCCTGGCGGCCATATTGGATTTTGGAATCGGAACAAAAAAGGTTTCTTGCACAACTGGACCCCAAGGGGAACCTTTGTAGCAAATTTGACAAAGATCCATCCAGTAGTTCATAAGAAATCGCGATAAGGTTTCATGGAGAAATCCAAGATGGCCGCCTGGTGGCCATATTGGATTTTCGAATCGGAACAAAAAAGGTTTCTTGCACAACTAGATCCCAAGAGGAACCTGTGTACCAAATTTGAGAAAGATCCATGCAGTAGTTCCTGAGAAATCGCGATAACAAGGTTTCATGGGGAAATTCAAGATGGCTGCCTGGCGGCCATATTGGATTTTGGAATCGGAACAAAAAAGGTTTCTTACACAACTAGACCCCAAGGGGAACCTTTGTAGCAAATTTGAGAAAGATCCATGAAGTAGTTCCTGAGAAATCGCGATAACAAGGTTTCATGGGGAAATCCAAGATGGCCGCCTGGTGGCCATATTGGATTTTGGAATCGGACCAAGAAAGGTTTCTTGCACATAGACCCCAAGGGGAACCTGTGTACCAAATTTGAGAAAGATCCATGCAGTAGTTCCTGAGAAATCGCGATAACAAGAATTGTTTACGGACGGACGGACTGACGGACGGACTGACTGACGGACGACTGACGACGGACCACGGACGAAAAGTGATTTGAACAGCCCACCATCTGGTGATGGTGGGCTAAAAAAAAATGAGCATTAAATGAGTAATAATTTGTGATTTTTTAAAATTGGCAATAATGCATCCCCAGACATCTGGAAGCCCAGGGCTTCACAGCCACTGGAGCCTAAAGAAATGCAACTGGTAACAGAGGATCAAATTATTACATCAGTACTAGAGAGAGAAATAGGGCTGATTGTGGAAATGAAGTGTTTACTTTGTTGACACAAGTGGTCCACTAGTCCACTTACATAGAGTGCATTATGTAATAAGTCAACTATTACAATATGAGGCCTGAAAGGTGAAGCAGAATATCAGTGTTACAGTATGTCTATTTGAACAAAATGGCCTGACTTCAAGCTACCTTGAATCCTTTCAATTCTCCATACTGACCACACTGATGGCAGCTAGCATATTTTCTCTGACTGCATTTTAGTTATGTGTGTAAACAGGGGTTGATGTAGCCTAGATTTAGATATATTTAGCTGTCTATACCCTATGCCACATGATTATGCCAGCGCTAACAGCACCAATGTCCTTTCAATCCATTTTTGAACCATAATGTTAATAATGGTTAGTAATTGTAAAAAAGAATGTATAATGAGATATAAATCAAGCATTAGGTTGATGGGCTGCAAAATCGGTAAAATTTCAATCCAAAAAAACAAACTTTCAGTCCTTTGAAATCCTTTGTCTGTCTGACAATCATAAACTTCATGAACAGATGAAATGCCAAGAAATTGTGACTATAATATAAGTTTACTGTCTATAGTGCCACCCAATGAAGAACAATATCACAAAACTACATGATGAAGCAAAATCCTCCTGGCCTGGGGAATGTAGATATTGGACTCTATAGTCATGAGAATTCAGATCTTTAAAAAAATGGCCATTTGGCTTACAAGGGATGTGAACTATAACACTGGGAATGTTACATTCATGTTCAGCAAAATAGAAATACTTTTTCCTGATTAAGAAGCAAATTTCTATTTTTGTGAAAACAAAATCATATTTTGAGATGCAAAAATGCATCTCCATGATTCGCCAACACCACCAAAATCTTGTCAGTTCTTTGCCTATCTTGCAAGATCATCATACCCAAATTTCATGGAAATCAAACACGTTGTTCAGAAGATATGATGTTACACATGTTTATCTGCATTCATGTCTATAGTGATGAGCAAATGCCACAAAATCAAGCGGGTGAAATCTAAAGCCCTAGGGAGATGGCACGTAAGAGTTCAATGGAAAAAACTTTAACCATGATAATGGTTATGGAGGTTTTGACGTTAAGTCGGATAAATGAGATTTTTCATTTAAATGGCAATTTGGTTCGCACCGAAGGGAATTATCTTGTCGGCAATCCAATAATTATGCTTGGCAACATAGAATAGAACAGTTTTTAAATATTTCTCCAAGCAAATTGGTAAATTTTCATCTCACGAAAAACTTTTTTTTTTGAGATGCAAAAAACTTACCTTTATAGTTATGCCAGCTACAACAAAACCTTTTCAGCACATTGACTATCCTTCAGGACCATTGTAATAGAATTTCAAAGAAATCGGACAAGCAGTTCAGACGAAATCGTCAGAGAAAGGTTTACCTAAGCTCTGACTACAACGCCACCTCAGGGTTTCATACACGTCGTGTTTTGACACCGGTATTCGGTGTCAAAACTCCCGTAAAAACTCAATTTTGCCACCAAAAAACTGAAGTCTGAGTGTTTTAGAAGGGAAAAACTGAAATTTTGGAAAAAAACTGAAGTCTCCAAAGGCCAATACTTCGTAATTTCGTAATTTAAAATCGAAAGATATTGCGGGCAAACAAGCAGGAAATGATTCATACCAGAATAAATAGGTCGGCATCTTCGGTCATTTCCGTGAGCTAATTATTTATGTCCGTTTCCCGAACTGTTATCGGGGTCATGCCATCGGTAACCGTAAAACCTGTATTCATACTGAATGTATGTGGAGGTTTCCGAATGGCGGCGTGTGGCGAAAAAAAAAAAATTGCTGGGAAAGTTTGACATGTGGGAATGACAAGCCCCCAAAGACGTCTAACTCTCCTTGGAATGGACAGGTAAATATCTGACCATCGCTGAATAGTATTTATGATAAAGGAGACGATGTAATCTTCGCATAGGGCATTTGTTTTCACTCAAAGTTGAACGATCTTGTCGTGTTGTTGTTGTAAAGAAACTGGCATGTCGTTCGCATGTACGCATTGTACGATGTTGAAACTGAAACCAAAGTTTGATTGTACCGTAGTTAATAAAGTTTGAATGGATAATTCAAAGACAGCGAATTGATTTAGCCACAATATCAACCTCACTATATTATAACAGAGCCATAAGACATGTACATGTAAAATGAACATGTACCTCAATTATATTCCATTGTTATTTAATGTTTGTTTATTGTGAATTTGTATTATAAGTATGGAGTTATTAGTTACTGATAAATGTATACACTCAATATTATGTAACACATGTTATAACTAGGATTTAATGCTATGAGTTTACTTTTGTAATAAGATTTTATGATAACAGTTCTATTAGTTCATAGCTCTTGAAAGTTGACATTTAATTAGTGTTGTTAGACCATTTCTGACCAGCTGGTGCAAAGACAGGAGCCAGGTGTCAATTGTAGTCAGACTGTCATTTTAGTATAAGATAATCCTTTATTGTTATTAGGTCAGACTCCCTACTGTTATTGGAGATGTCATATAGAATGAACAGGATAACCGATAGACATGTCAAGACATTAGAATTACTTATATAATAGTCAAACAGTATTTGTGATTGTTAGGAATCACTACCTGGAGATCTCGCTAAAACTCCAATGATATAAATATTGGGCAGTATGAAATTAAGTCAGTTCACTTTTAGAATTCATCTTGGCATGCGACTTTGCAGCGCCAAGGCAGTTCATAGATGTAAGTTATATAGGTAACACTTGTAAATGTAGACGGCTATATGTACTAACATATAGTTTCTGTAATAACTGGAAGTGCTGTATAATTGTGTATATTAGAATTAATATTACGTCAAGGTTAGATAATTAGATTAGGGTAAATAAAGCTAGGTTGTGTTATATTTAATATGGACTACGATTTACTTATTAATGTGATAACCAGTGAGCCAACCTGGTTATAATCCTATCGAAAGTGAGCCAATTTTCAAAATTAATTTGAATTGCCTTGTGTAATCTTGTCTTGTTGACATCCACAATGTGACAAAATGTGCTGAAAATAGATGGTATCTTAGACCTTGGTAAATTAAGAACATAAAACTGAAGATGTTAAATTATCTGTTTGTTGCTTTATTTTCACAATTCAAATACATAGCGGTATTGACAGGCTCCATTGATGGTCGCATGAAAATTTGTTATATACATTACTCATGGCGGTTGCAAAATTAGAAATAAACTCAATAGAAGTCTGTCGGCCGGCGACAAAAACGTAAAAATACTCAATTCAGGTGAAAAAAATATTGAATTTTCAGTATCCGGTGGCAAAAATTTGGACTTCTATGAAACCCTGTAAGGGTGTCTCTACCAATTGATTGGCTTGTGGGAAGAAATATTTACCCCTACTTTCTTTGAAAAAAAAAAAAAGTTTTCCTCCCCTTAAATTAATTTGTTTCTGGAATAAATACATACACTATAGATATACGTTTGTCATATCTTGGTAAACACAACTAAAATTGCTGAAATGGAAATCATTAGAAGAGAGCCAAATTTGGGGAAACATTTAAGCGGTGGGAATATAAAATGACGTGTGGCAACTAAAAAGTGTTGTTAGGTTAGGTTGTTAGCAAAACAAACAAGAGCCCAAGGGGCTTCAATATATGCCCGTATATCTGGAATTACATTGGTTCAAATTTCAAGGTTGTTTAATAGCCTTGATTCCAATTGATCTAGCAATCCAGAGAAAGGTCTACAATTTTTTGCTTATGAGAATGTAACATATATCACATCTTATATTGAATGATAAACTAAAATGAGCTTAACTCTTGGTAACTGGTTGACCTTGAAGCAAGAGCTGAGAGCTCACATATATCCCACACTCAAATCGACAATAGTCAAACACAAGAAAATAGCAGTTTTCCTGCAAATGGATTCCTTTCAGACGAGATAATTTTTCGTGAATGAAGAAGAAAGTGATGAAGTAAACCTTTGTTCTTCAGTTAATAAACAGGTGTGAAGTTCATAAAGGACTCCTTTCCCCGTTAAATTAGTAAATGTATGGTTTTTATTTCACAACAGTTTAACTAAATGAAGCGTTTCAAACATGGGAGACAACTCAACAGGACAATATCATATAAATGCAGGGGAAAGACTTTTGAATATTCCAACAATATTCCAACACATTTAGTCAGCTAAGCTTGATTCAGTTTTGGGGACTGCGACCTAGACCTTTGACAAATTGATCTCATATGTATGGCTCCACTTTGCCATGCGAGTAAGGTATACTCAAAGTTTGGTACCAATCCATACCTTGAAACTAGAGCTATCGCATGGACAGCAAATGTTAATGGATGAATGGACAGAACTCAACATCGCATTACATGACCTCGTCTTCGACAGGCATATGAAAATGTGACTTTTAATGATTTCTTGATTTTGGGGTCACAGTGACCTCAATTTTGATACACAACACATCGTCTTCCCTCAATCTATCAATGCACACAAAAAATCATGATTTTTAATGATTTCCTGATTTTGGGGTCACAGTGACCTTGACCTTGGCCTAAATTTTGGTACATAACAAACCGTCTCCCCTCAATTTCTCAATGGACACAAAAATCATGATTTTTAACAATTTCACGATTTTTGGGTCACAGTGACCTTGACCTTTGACCTTGACCTACATTTTGGTATGTGACTCATTGTGTCTCCTTAATGTATCTACTGACACAAAAAATGTTATTTTTAATAATTTCCTAATTTTGGGGTCAGTGACCTTTGACCTTGACCTAATTGTTGGTATGCATCACTTCATTTCCGCCTATTGAATCCACTCACAAAAAATTAGAAATTTTTAACGATTTCCTGATTTTTCGATCACACTGACCTTTGACCTCTGACCTTGACCTACATTTAACCCTTTCAATGTTTAACCAGGGTTCTCCTGCAATGTCGCGGCCTTTACAAGAATACTGTATACTACTTAGACGTGTCGTCCATGCTTTGATGTCAAAATAATAGGAAATGCCATTTGCGGATGCGCCGGTAACGACGGAATTACCTTCTGTTTGATCAGCGTGTCTCTCAATGCATAGAATTACGCCCGCCGACGTAACGTCACTGTCACAAAACGACTGCGAATTTGGACGTACACTGCACGTCATGAACACAATGAGGAGAGAAAGCAGTGATGTGCAGTGCACGTCATCAACAGTGAAAAGGTTAATATGCAACACATCGTTCCCCCCTAGGGCATCCACTCACCAAAAATTAGAACTGTAGATAGAAAACTAACAATGATCAATGATTTCCTGATTTTTGACAACAGTGACCTTTGACCTCTGACCTCGACCTTAATTTTGGTACGCGAAACATCGTGTCCACCTAGCGTATCCACTCACAAAAAATTGCAACTGTGGATAGAAAACGTTCACAGATATAGACCGGACACGAACACTTCAGTGATTTCCTGTTTTTTATGCCAGTGACCTTTGACATGTGACCTTGACCTTCATTTTGGTACGCGACACATCGTCTCCCCGTAGGGTATCCACTCACCAAAAATTGGAGCTGTGAATAGGAAACTGTCCCAGATATAGACCGGACACGAGAACCGGACAGACGGACAGACGGACAGACGGACGGAAACCGCCATCCCATAATACGACCGCCTTTTGGGCGGGCGTATAAAAAGTAAAACTACAAATCATGTTGTGAATAAATTTTGTTTATTATAATTACTGATAAAAAAACTTGTTAGTGGAACAAGATGAGTGAATCATATTAGTAGAATAAGATCAATCAGGTGGGGGAATGGTTAGCAGTCCATTTTTTGGGAGGGATGAATAACTGTTAATGGAACTTTAATGGAAAAAGATCAATAACTTCAATGAACGAACTGTTTAATGGCACATGTATGTCATTTTCAAAACAGATTTGCAAGCATTCTTCGCATTGTCTAAGAGAATAAATCAATAAATCAGTCATCCAATCAATAAATAAATGTGATAGTATACTAACATGATATAGAAATAATATGCAAACTTAACATAGGAATTAGTGGATTTTGTTAGACAAGGGGCATAACTCTGCAAAATACTTTCTGACACGACTCATTTTCGATAGGCATCTAGTGTCATTTTCAAAACAGATTTGCAGGCATTCTTCGCATTGTGTAAGAGAATAAATCAATAAATCAGTCATCCAATCAATAAATAAATGTGATAGTATACAAACATGATATAGAAATTATATGCAAACTTAACATAGGAATTAGTGGATTTTATTAGACAAGGGGCATAACTCTGCAAAATACTTTCTGACACGACTCATTTTCGATAGGCATCTAGTTCAGGTCAAGAGAAACAACTGTATCACGTTAGGATGTTGTATATGGAACGGTTCTGAAATTATCACAATAACAAATCATAAATGGATTTTTATTTGTAATACGAAGCTGCGCATCTGAAAACCCCTCGGCTCTGGGCGCCAGCCATTCATAATGTATTCAATTTAAAACAAGACTTCAGGAACACCAAGCAGTCAAGTAACAAATATACAGATTATGAAAAATTTTGCCATTAGAAATGGCCTCAAACGTTTCCGTCCAATCAGAGAAACCGGTATTCATTACATAAGTCTGTTGATGCATCGACGATGTATACCAAATTTTACATCGAACATTTGAAAATTATCTGAGATAGAGATCCCTAATGATTTCGCATAAATTAAAGATGGCTGCCCATCCTTCCCACCACTCAGAGAAACTGATGTGGTTATTCATTGCAAGTCTCTTGATACATAGATTCTGTATACCAAGTTTCATATAGAACACTGAAATGGTATCAAAGATAAACATCATTAAAGATTTTGCATAAATTAAAGATGGCCACCAAGGTTTCCGCCCAAGCAGAAAAACCAGAACTGTCTATTGATACATCGATGATGTATACCAAATTTTACATTGAGCACTTGAACCGTATCAGAGATATAGATCATTAATGATTTTGCATAAATTAAAGATGGCCGCCCATCCTTCCCGCCACTCAGAGGAACCGATGTGGTTATTCATTGCAAGCCTCTTGATACATCGATGCTGGATACCAAGTTTCATATAGAACACTGAAATGGTATCAAAGATATATATCATTGAAGATTTTGCATAAATTAAAGATGGCCGCCAAGGTTCCCCCCAATCAGAAACGCCATTTATCGTAAGTCTATTGATGCTTCGATGATATATACCAAATTTTACATCGAGCACTCGAACAGTATCAGAGATAGAGATCATTAATGATTTCGCATAAATTAATGATGGCCGCCCATCCTTCCCGCCACTCAGAGGAACTGATGTGGCTATACATTGCAGATCTCTTGATACATCGATGCTGTATACCAAGTTTTGTATAGAACACTTGAATGGTATCAGAGATATATATCATTGAAGATTTTGCATAAATTAAAGATGGCCACCAAGGTTTTCACCGAATCAGGGAAACTGGTTTGGTCATTCCTTTGAAGTTTCTTGATGCATCGATGATCTATACCAAGTTTCACACTGAACAGAGAAATGGTACCTAAGATACACAAGATTAATGATTTCGGATAAATTAAATATGGCCGCCAAAGTTTCCAACCAATCAGGTCCAGATTCAATAGGGTTCTGGGTCATGAGCATATGGATGTGCAGTGCAAGTTTGGGGTGCCTAGGGTAAGTCATTCTAAAGATATCTTGGTAACAAGAAACCTGTGATGGTTTCGCATAAATTAAAGATGGCCGCCAAAGTTTCTAACCAATCAGGTCCAGATTCAATAGGGTTCTGGGCCACAAGCATACGGATGTGCACTGCAAGTTTGGTGTGCCTAGGGTAAGTCGTTCTGAAGATATCTTGGTAACGAGAAAGGTGTGACGGACAGACGGACGGACGGACAGACGGCCAGACGGACAGACGGACAGACGTACATGACGACGACAATACCCTTCGGCCAAATTTTGGCCGAGGGGTAAAAAGGGGCATAACTCTGCAAAATATTGTCCGAGATGACTCATTTTCGATAGGCTTCTGATTTACGTGAAGATAAATAGATGTAACAAGTTTGGTTGCCATGCATGAAACGGTTCTGTAGATATCGCGGTAACGGACGGACGGACGTACGGACGGACGTACGGACGGACGGACAGACAGCCGTACATGATGACGACAATACCCCTAGGCCAAAGTTGGCCGAGGGATAAAAACTCAAAAGTGTACGTTTTGGGCAAGAAATACTCAATATTTTTGACGAAAACTCAATCCTCGAAATGGTGCAAATTATTTCAATGATGTGAAATCCATCGCTGATCCTTCGACAATCTGGCTTCGAATGTTTGGGGATTTTCAGTTCTAGAAATAATTGTCAAAGTTTTGCCAATAACACGCTTGATACAGAAAGCTTAAGTAAACTCAGGTGTGAGACATGCGCAGATCACGATGACGACGATATAACGACAGGGTCTCGACTACAGTCATAGGGCGCACACAGTCTGCGACACGTGCTTTACAACAGAAGATTGGCTAACACCAAATCAAGCGCTCCATTGGTCGCTGATTGACAGGAAATCTGTACAACCTGTGAAGAGCAACTCTGCAGCCCAACATGAACTTGAGCAAGAGACTACATAGACACGACAAACTCCACGTGCTTTCTGTTTCAGTTGGCGGGACGACGGGAATACGGGAACAAATTTATCATGTGGTTTTCTTCGCTGATAGTAGTGCGATACACTTTGGAATAAAACTACCGGCTGTGTTGTAAAGTTAAAGTTTGAAAAGAAAACTCTTTTCCTTGACGTACATGACAGAAGGAGCTTATGCGGAGTCCAATTTTCGTTTTTATACTTTCGTAATTTGTGAATCTCCAAAGACTGACCTGTCAGTATTCACCATCACACAAACTATATTCAGATTATGGTCGAAATATTGCTAAATGCCTGGACCAAAATGATTTAATAATAAAAAATACACTGTTTTATTATAATTATAAAAAAAATGTAATCGTTGTAAGGACGAAAACAGGAATCTTGAATAAAGTGGCGACAGAATCCATTTAACCCAGGTTCTGGCGGTTGCTTACATTGATGACATCCAGCATTTTGTTAAATTCTGCGTAACCTTTGCTACGTAAAATGCTAACATAAAACATGTTAGAACTTCAACATAATTATATATTGGGTCTCGCACTAGAAAACATAGCACATGTATATTGTACCAATTTCACAGAAACCTTCTCCTGATCCACCTCGTTAGTGATGTCGAAGATCTGACTCTGTCCTGATCCACCTTTGTAGTGATATCCAGGCTCTAACTCTGTCCTGATCCATCTTTGTAGCGATATCCAGGCTCTAACTCTGTCCTGATCCATCTTTGTAGTGATATCCAGGCTCTAACTTTGTCCTGATCCACCTGTTAATAGTGATGTCCAGGCTTTAACTCTGTCCTGATCCATCTTTGTAGTGATATCCAGGCTCTAACTCTGTCCTGATCCATATTTGTAGTGATATCCAGGCTCTAACTTTGTCCTGATCCACCTGTTAATAATGATGTCCAGGCTTTAACTCTGTCCTGATCCATCTTTGTAGTGATATCCAGGCTCTAACTCTGTCCTGATCTATCTTTGTAGTGATATCCAGGCTTTAACTCTGTCCTGATCCATCTTTGTAGTGATATCCAGGCTGTCTGTCCTGATCCACTCTAAGTAGTGATATCCAGGTTTTAACTGTGTCCTGATCCATCTTTGTAGTGATATCCAGGCTCTAACTCTGTCCTGATCTATCTTTGTAGTGATATCCAGGCTCTAACTCTGTCCTGATCCACCTTTGTAGTGATATCCAGGCTCTAACTCTGTCCTGATCCACCTGTTAATAGTGATGTCTAGGCCCTAACTCTGTCCTGATCCACCTCGTTAGTGTTATCCAAGCTCTCTGTCCTGATCCACCTTTGTAGTGATATCCAGGCTCTAACTCAGGGATTCATAGACGTCCATGCATTCTTACTACCGTTAAACGGTAGTAAGAAAATGTCAAAAACTGAATACAGACAGTAAAAAACTCAAAAGTGTACGTTTTGGGCAAGAAATACTCAATATTTTTGACGAAAACTCAATCCTCGAAATGGTGCAAATTATTTCAATGATGTGAAATCCATCGCCGATCCTTCGACAATCTGGCTTCGAATGTTTGGGGATTTTCAGTTCTAGAAATAATTGCCAAAGTTTTGCCAATAACACGCTTGATACAGAAAGCGGAAGTAAACTCAGGTGTGAGACATGTGCAGATCACAATGACGACGATATAACGACAGGGTCTCGACTACAGTCATAGGGCGCACACAGTCTGCGACACATGCTTTATAACAGAAGATTGGCTAACACCAAATCAAGCGCTCCCATTGGTCGCTGATTGACAGGAAATCTGTACAACCTGTGAAGAGCAACTCTGCAGCCCAACATGAACTTGAGCAAGAGACTACATAGACACGACAAACTCCACGTGCTTTCTGTTTCAGTTGGCGGGACGACGGGAATACGAGAACAAATTTACCATGTGGTTTTCTTCGCTGATAGTAGTGCGATACACTTTGAAATAAAACTACCGGCTGTGTTGTAAAGTTAAAATTTGAAAAGAAAACTCTTTTCATTGACGTACATGACAGAAGGAGCTGCTTATGCGGAGTCCAGTTTTCGTTTTTATACTTTCGTAATTTGTGAATCTCTAAAGACTGACCTGTCAGTATTCACCATCACACAAACTATATTCAGATTATGGTCGAAATATTGCTAAATGCCTGGACCAAAATGATTTAATAATAAAAAATACACTGTTTTATTATAATTATAAAAAAAATTTAATCGTTGTAAGGACGAAAACAGGAATCTTGAATAAAGTGGCGACAGAATCCATTTAACCCAGGTTCTGGCGGTTGCTTACATTGATGACATCCAGCATTTTGTTAAATTCTGCGTAACCTTTTCACGTAACCTTTGGGTAACGCAGTAAAGTTTGGCATAACCTAACCAATAGGTTACGCACCTGCAGTACCCGTAACCCTTTTGGGGGATACGCAATGATCTCTAATGTCATGGCCTGTACCATTGGACTAGATTCTTTTCCATCACACAATGTTTTTAATTTATGTCCAAATTTAATGTCTTCATTATATTTCTCAAGTTAAACATTAACCAACAGAAAACTTCTTAAAATTTTATTTCAGTATTTCATTATAAATATCTATGATACGTAAGAACTAAATAAAACACATTACCAGCTTCACCTGAATCCGTTATTAACGTTTAATTATATTTGGATTTTACAGGGAAATGTATCAGATAAGATAAGATAAGATAAGATAATTTTATTTAACGTCGATATTGAGAAACAATACAACATTAGTCCACCAGGGACTAGTATAATCGACGACCATAATTAAAATTTTAACATTAACATTAAAAATACATATATACAAGTAGCACATACGCGAAGCATCATGCCTTCAAAAACTCAATATCAGCTTGTGGATGGGCTGTAAAAACTTGAAAAAACTCAATTTGAGCATAAAAAAAACTCAATATTTTGTATTGGGTAGTAAAAATTTGGACTTCTATGAATCCTTGTAACTCTGTCCTGATCCATCTTTGTAGTGATATCCAGGCTCTAACTCTGTTCTGATCCACCTTATTAGTGATATCCAGGCTCTAACTCTGTCCTGATCCACCTTTTAATAGTGATATCCAAGCTCTAACTCTGTCCTGATCCATCTTTATACTGATATCCAGCCTCTAACTCTGTCCTGATCCATCTTTGTAGTGATATCCAGGCTTTAACTGTGTCCTGGTCCATCTTTGTAGTGATATCCAGGCTCTAACTTTGTCCTGATCCATCTTTGTAGTGATATCCAGGCTCTAAGCCTGTCCTGATCCACATCGTTAGTGATATCCAGGCTCTAACTCTGTCCTGGTCCATCTTTGTAGTGATATCCAGGCTTTAACTTTGTCCTGATCCATCTTTGTAGTGATATCCAGGCTCTAACTCTGTTCTGATCCATCTTTGTAGTGATATCCAAGCTCTAACTCTGTCCTGATCCACCTTTGTAGTGATATCCAGGCTTTAACTCTGTCCTGATCCATCTTTGTAGTGATATCCAGGCTCTAACTCTGTTCTGATCCATCTTTGTAGTGATATCCAAGCTCTAACTCTGTCCTGATCCGCCTTTGTAGTGATATCCAGGCTCTAACTCTGTCCTGATCCATCTTTGTAGTGATATCCAGGCTCTCTGTCCTGATCCACCTCGTTAGTGATATCCAGGCTATAACTCTGTCCTGATCCACCTGTTGATAGTGATGTCCAAGCTCTCTGTCCTGATCCATCTTTATAGTGATATCCAGGCTCTAACTCTGTCCTGATCCATCTTTGTAGTGATATCCAGGCTCTAACTCTGTCCTGATCCACCTTTGTAGTGATATCCAGGCTCTAACTCTGTCCTGATCCACCTGTTAATAGTGATATCCAGGCTCTGACTCTGTACTGATCCACCTCGTTAGTGATAGGCAGGCTCTCTGTCCTGATCCACCTTTGTAGTGATATCCAGGCTCTAACTCTGTCCTGGTCCATCTTTGTAGTGATATCCAGGCTCTCTGTCCTGATCCACCTCGTTAGTGATATCCAGGCTATAACTCTGTCCTGATCCACCTGTTGATAGTGATGTCCAAGCTCTCTGTCCTGATCCATCTTTATAGTGATATCCAGGCTCTAACTCTGTCCTGATCCATCTTTGTAGTGATATCCAGGCTCTAACTCTGTCCTGATCCACCTTTGTAGTGATATCCAGGCTCTAACTCTGTCCTGATCCACTCTAAGTAGTGATATCCAGGCGTTAACTCTGTCCTGATCCATCTTTGTAGTGATATCCAGGCTCTAACTCTGTCCTGAACCATTTTTGTAGTGATATCCAGGCTCTAACTCTGTCCTGATCCACCTTTGTAGTGATATCCAGGCTCTAACTCTGTCCTGATCCACTCTAAGTAGTGATATCCAGGCTTTAACTCTGTCCTGATCCATCTTTGTAGTGATATCCAGGCTCTAACTCTGTCCTGATCCACCTTGTTAGTGATATCCAGGATCTAACTCTGTCCTGATCCACTCTAAGTAGTGATATCCAGGCTTTAACTCTGTCCTGATCCATCTTTGTAGTGATATCCAGGCTCCAACTCTGTCCGGATCCATCTTTGTAGTGATATCCAGGCTCTCTGTCCTGATCCACCTTATCAGTGATATCCAGGCTCTAACTCTGTCCTGATCCACCTTTGTAGTGATATCCAGGCTCTCTGTCCTGATCCACCTTTGTAGTGATATCCAGGCTCTAACTCTGTCCTGATCCACTCTAAGTAGTGATAACAGGCTCTAATTCTGTCCTGATCCACCTCGTTAGTGATATCCAGGCTCTAACTCTGTCCTGATCCATCTTTGTAGTGATATCCAGGCTCTAACTCTGTTCTGATCCACCTGTTAATAGTGATATCTAGGCTCTTGTCTGCAACATTATCAATTTTAAAAAATCTTGCAAAAGTTATCTAGTCCATTATTTCAGTCTCTTTATTGTCCTCCGCCACGAAGTGGTGAGAGGACTTGGAAATGCTACCCGTCCGTCCGTCCCACATCTTGTGAGCGCGATATCTTGAGAACAATTAGACCAATCGACTTCAAACTTGAGACGGTGCTTCACATCAGTTAGACGGCCATTGATATTGATTTTCACTGAGGTACGTAATCCAAGATGGCCGCCATCGACCATATTGGATTCTGTCCATCCCACATCTTGTGAACGCGATATCTCGAGAAAATTCTACCAATCGACTTCAAACTTGGGAAGGTTCTTCACATCAGTCAGACGGCCATTGATATTGATTTTCACTGAGGTACGTAATCCAAGATGGCTGCCATTGACCATATTGGATTCTGTCTATCCCACATCTTGTGAACGCGATATCTCGAGAACAGTTCGACCAATCGACTTCAAACTTGAGAATGTGCTTCACATCAGTTAGATGGCCATTGGTATTGATTTTCACTGAGGTACGTAATCCAAGATGGCTGCCATTGACCATATTGGATTCCATCCGTCTCGCATCTTGTGAACGTGATATCTCGAGAACAATTTGACCAATCGACTTCAAACTCGAGACAGTGCTTCACATCAGTTAGACAGCCATTGGTATTGATTTTCACTGAGGTACAATGTAGTATGTAATTCAAGATGGTTGCCATTGACCATCTTGGATTCCGTCCATCCTGCATCTTGTGAACATGATATTTTAAAAACAACTCAACCAATCGACTTCAAACTTGAGAAGGTGCTTCACATCAGTTAGATGGCCATTGGTACTGATTTTCATTGAGGTAGTATGTAATCCAAGATGGCTGCCATTGACCATCTTGAATTTCACTCACCCATATTGTACCCATCTGTGTTGTGAACGCGATATCTTGATCTATTCCACCCATCGATTTATAAACCTCACCATTCACAAATCCATATACAACTACAGACTTACATTCCAGTGTTACACTACCCATTACTGCTTCCTAAACCTCCTCAAATTGTCTCAACGGCATGATATTTCAGTGGGACAGCACTATAAAATGGCAGCATTAGATCTGCTCTGTTACAAGTAGGTACCCCTGCCCCTGCCCCTCCCCTCCCTTCCCTTCCCCGTCGTGATATAGCTGAAAAAATGTTGAAAGCGACGTTAAACCCTATTCACTCACTCACTCACTCAAATTGTCTCAACAATTCCAGATAAACATCTCTTTCCACATACACATATCCACTTTCCAAGTTATATTTAAGGAGATATTGGAAGCGTATATGCTGTATGCTCTCAAACAGGCTACTTGGCGGAGGACGTGCTAGCTACTCAGCTTGTTATATTAAGGATGTCCGCTGGTGGTTTTTGGCTTTGGCAGCCATTTTGCCTGTTTTTCTTATTGGGTTATCTCCCTTTCCTAGGTTAACATATAGGGATTTCCATTAAAAGCCTTCTAGCCGAGAATTTTGCACACCAACATCCATCCAATTTGTTAAATTTTGATAGACATTGTGATTATCTGCAAACATTTAAAATATAAGAAAAAGTTGAATACTATTTATATAATTTTTTCATGAATATGCTTCAAAACTAGGGCTATTCCCTATGATTTCTGGGTTATCAAATTGAGCATGGGTCAGTCCATTTAACGTTGCCTACAGCTAAAAAATGCACACCAACCTATATTTTTTTTTTTTTTTCTCATATTACACAATTATGAATCCAACAACACACATTATGCAAAAAGTTAATTACTTTGATTTACCACCAGCAGACATCCTTAAACTACTGATAATATGATTGGTTCACAGATGAATATTTAATGTGTGATATTTCAGGCCTTGCTTTTCGTGAAAAGGAATCCAAACAGATTCTCACAGTCTAACTCTGCAGGAATCCATGGCAGTCCAAAGCTATCATTTGTATACAGATTCTCACAGTCTAACTCTGCAGGAATCCATGGCAGTCCAAAGCTATCATTTGTATACAGATTCTCACAGTCTAACTCTGCAGGAATCCATGCATGGCAGTCCAAAGCTATCATTTGTATACAGATTCTCACAGTCTAACTCTGCAGGAATCCATGGCAGTCCAAAGCTATCATTTGTATACAGATTCTCACAGTCTAACTCTGCAGGAATCCATGGCAGTCCAAAGCTATCATTTGTATACAGATTCTCACAGTCTAACTCTGCAGGAATCCATGGCAGTCCAAAGCTATCATTTGTATACAGATTCTCACAGTCTAACTCTGCGAAGTCATGGCAGTCAAAGAAGCTATCATTTGTATACAGATTCTCACAGTCTAACTCTGGGAATCCATGCATGGCAGTCCAGCTATCATTTGTATACAGATTCTCCTGATCAACTCTTACTGCAGGAATCCATGGCAGTCCAAAGCTATCCATTTGTACATACAGATTCTCACGAAGTCTAACTCTGCAGGAATCCATGGCGATTCAAGCTATCATTTGTATACAGATTCTCACAGTCTAACTCTGCCCAGATCCATGGCAGCGAGTCCAAAGCTATCCATTTGTATACAGATTCTACAGTCTAACTCTGCAGGAATGCAGAGTGCTTTATCATTTGCTTATGCAGATTCTCACAGTCTAGCTCTGCAGGAATCCACTTGTGGCAGTCCAAAGCTATCATTTGTATACAGATTCTCTGGTCCTAACTCTGCAGGAATCCACGGCAGTCGAAGCTATCATTTGTATACAGATTCTCACAGTCTAACTCTGCAGGAATCCATGGCAGTCAAAACTACTCAGTTTTGTATACAAGTTCTCAGTCTAACTCTGCAGGAATCCATGGCAGCCCAAAGCTATCATTTGTATACAGATTTTCACAGTCTAACTCTGCAGGAATCCATGGCAGTCCAAGGCCCATCATTTATACAGATTCCTCACAGTCTAACTCTGCAGGAATCCATGGCAGTCCAAAGCTATCATTTGTATACAGATTCTCACAGTCTAACTCTGCAGGAATCCATGGCAGTCCAAAGCTATCATTTGTATACAGATTCTCACAGTCTAACTCTGCAGGAATCCATGCATGGCAGTCCAAAGCTATCATTTGTATACAGATTCTCACAGTCTAACTCTGCAGGAATCCATGGCAGTCCAAAGCTATCATTTGTATACAGATTCTCACAGTCTAACTCTGCAGGAATCCATGGCAGTCCAAAGCTATCATTTGTATACAGATTCTCACTGTCTAACTCTGCAGGAATCCATGGCAGTCCAAAGCTATCATTTGTATACAGATTCTCACAGTCTAACTCTGCAGGAATCCATGGCAGCCCAAAGCTATCATTTGTATACAGATTTTCACAGTCTAACTCTGCAGGAATCCATGGCAGTCCAAGGCTATCATTTGTATACAGATTCTCACAGTCTAACTCTGCAGGAATCCATGGCAGTCCAAAGCTATCATTTGTATACAGATTCTCACAGTCTAACTCTGCAGGAATCCATGACAGTCCAAAGCTATCATTTGTATACAGATTCTCACAGTCTAACTCTGCAGGAATCCATGGCAGTCCAAAGCTATCATTTGTATACAGATTCTCACAGTCTAACTCTGCAGGAATCCATGGCAGTCCAAAGCTATCATTTGTATACAGAAAGCTATCATTTGTATACAGATTCTCACTGTCTAACTCTGCAGGAATCCATGGCAGTCCAAAGCTATCATTTGTATACAGATTCTCACAGTCTAACTCTGCAGGAATCCATGGCAGTCCAAAGCTATCATTTGTATACAGATTCTCACAGTCTAACTCTGCAGGAATCCATGGCAGTCCAAAGCTATCATTTGTATACAGATTCTCACAGTCTAACTCTGCAGGAATCCATGGCAGTCCAAAGCTATCATTTGTATACAGATTCTCACAGTCTAACTCTGCAGGAATCCATGACAGTCCAAAGCTATCATTTGTATACAGATTCTCACTGTCTAACTCTGCAGGAATCCATGGCAGTCCAAAGCTATCATTTGTATACAGATTCTCACAGTCTAACTCTGCAGGAATCCATGGCAGTCCAAAGCTATCATTTGTATACAGATTCTCACAGTCTAACTCTGCAGGAATCCATGGCAGTCCAAAGCTATCATTTGTATACAGATTGCTGGAATTTGATGGTATCTATTATATTCCCATGAATTATTTCGCAGTATTGCTGATGAGAATCGGATTTCCATGGAAAATATTTTATGTCTTTTAAAGTTCAGCCATGTGACATGAAATTTATGATGTCATACGTGTATGTAACTATGACTTCATGGTGAATTGCACCAATGGAACTTAACAGATCCTTCTTTGCCATCATTCAGTATAAAAGTGAGTAATTGTATAATGTCATCGGCTGAAGATACATGTACATCATTGTATGTTGTCTTATGGTACAAGATCCCATGAGGATCCACATTTGTTTCGTGATATCAGTTAATCTCGCGATGAAACATATGTGACTGCAGCAATCTTTCTTGAATAAAACCTGCACAGAAATAAACTGACTTTCGGAATGAAAACAGGAATTTTCCATGGGCGTCGCCAGGATTTCTCGAGATGGGGTCATTTGCTATACTTAATTTAGAGAACCCATTACTGTGCTGCCCAACATGGGAATATAATGTACGGTTGGGCGCTAATGGGTCATTCACACCCGTTACTCCCCACCCTCCCCACAGTGATGTCGTTGTACCCAGTCACATGATAATCTTATAGTTGGGATATTCTTCATTGTGAAAATCATTTTATGTCATCTAAAGAAATTACCGGTATGATAGTATGTCTGAACTGTGCTGTATTTATGACAGGGTTACAACAACTGGACCAATGGACTGTACGGATATTCCTGGGACATGATGGTTCACACCTGGTCATTACAACATATCAAGATAGCCTATGTGAAGAAGGAGACTGGTCAAGTTGGCTATCTCAAACCTTTGGTAAAACACTTTAGAAGATTCAAGCTGGAGTACTAAGTTAGGATTACATAATTTTAATATAATTGGCTCTCAAGGTAGTTTTGCAATTGAATAATTTATTTATGGTTCGCAGCCTTGATGCCCTGTTTTGTCTTCAATTTGTTATCTCTATTTTAAAAAGATAATGTAGTCATTGCATGTTCTATTTTTAGCCCACCATCACCAGATGGTGGGCTGTTCAAATCGCTTTTTGTCCGTGGTCCGTCGTCCGTCCGTCGTCCGTCCGTCCGTCGTCCGTCCGTAAACAATTTCTTGTTATCGCGATTTCTCAGCAACTGCTTTATGGATCTTTCTCAAATTTGGTACACAGGTTCCCCTTGGGGTCTAGTTGTGCAAGATACCTTTTTTGATCCGATTCGAAAATCCAATATGGCCACAAGGCAGCCATCTTGGATTTCCCCATGAAAACTTGTTATCGCGATTTATTAGGAACTACTTTATGGATCTTTCTCAAATTTGTTACACAGGTTCCCCTTGGGGTCTAGTTGTGCAAGATATCTTTTTCAGTCCGATTCGAAAATCCAATATGGCCACCAGGCAGCCATCTTGGATTTCCCCATGAAACCTTGTTATCACGATTTCTCAGGAACTACTGCATGGATCTTTCTCAAATTTGGTACACAGGTTTTCCTTGGGGTCTAGTTGTGCAAGAAGCCTTTTTTGGTCCGATTCGAAAATCCAATATGGCCACCAGGCAGCCATCTTGGATTTCCCCATGAAACCTTGTTATTGCAATTTCTCAGGAACTACTGCATGGATCTTTCTCAAATTTGGTACACAGGTTCCCCTTGGGGTCTAGTTGTGCAAGAAACCTTTTTTGGTCCGATTCCGATATTCAATATGGCCAACAGGCAGCCATCTTGGATTTCCTCATGAAACCTTGTTATCGCGATTTCTCAGGAACTACTGCATGGATCTTTCTCAAATTTGGTACACAGGTTCCCCTTGGGGTCTAGTTGTGCAAGAAACCTTTTTTTGGTCCGATTCAAAAATCCAGTATGGCCAGCAGGCAGCCATCTTGGATATCCTCATGAAACCTTATCGTGATTTCTCAGGAACTACTGCATGGATCTTTCTCAAATTTGGTACACAGGTTCCCCTTGGGGTCTAGTTGTGCAAGAAACCTTTTTTGGTCCGAATCGAAAATCCAATATGGCCACCAGGCAGCCATCTTGAATTTCCCCATGAAACCTTGTTATCGCGATTTCTCGGGAACTACTGCATGGATCTTTCTGAAATTTGGTACACAGGTTTCCCTTGGGGTCTAGTTGTGCAAGATACCTTTTCTGGTCCGATTCGAAAATCCAATATGGCCACCAGCCAGCCATCTTGAATTTCCCCATGAAACCTTATCGCGATTTCTCAGGAACTACTGCATGGATCTTTCTCAAATTCGGTACACAGGTTCCTCTTGGGGTCTCGTTGTGCAAGATACCTTTTCTGGTTCGATTCGAAAATCCAATATGGCCACCAGGCAGTCATCTTGGATTTCTCCATGAAAAATTGTTATCGTCATCTCTCAGGAAGCACTGCATGGATCTTTCTCAAGTTTGGTACACAGGTTCCCCTTGGGGTCTAGTTGTGCAAGGTACCATTTCTGGTCCGATTCGAAAATCCAATATGGCCACCAGGCAGCCATCTTGGATTTCCCCATGAAACCTTGTTATCGCGATTTCTCGGGAACTACTGCGTGGATCTTTCTCAAATTTGGTACACAGGTTCCCCTTGGGGTCTAGTTGTGCAAAAAACCTTTTTTGGTCCGATTCGAAAATCCAATATGGCCACCAGGCAGCCATCTTGGATTTCCCCATGAAACCTTGTTATCGCGATTTCTCAGGAACTACTGCATGGATCTTTCTCAAATTTGGTACACAGGTTCCCCTTGGGGTCTAGTTGTGCAAGATACCTTTTCTGGTCCGATTCGAAAATCCAATATGGCCACAAGGCGCCATCTTGGATTTCCCCATGAAAACCTTGTTATCGCGATTTCTCAGGAACTACTGCATGGATCTTTCTCAAATTTGGTACACAGGTTCCCCTTGGGGTCTAGTTGTGCAAGAAACCTTTTTTGGTCCGATTCGAAAATCCAATATGGCCACCAGGCAGCCATCTTGGATTTCCCCCATGAAACCTTGTTATCGCGATTTCTCAGGAAATACTGCATGGATCTTTCTCAAATTTGGTACACAGGTTCCCCTTGGGGTCTGGATTGTGCAAGAAACCTTTTTGGTCGAATCAATCCAATATGGCCACCAGGCAGCCGCATGCCCAGGATTTCCCATGAAACCTTGTTATCGCGATTTCTCAGGAACTACTGCATGGATCTTTCTCAAATTTGGTACACAGGTCCCACATGGGGTCTAGTTGTGCAAGATACCTTTTTTGGTCCGATTCGAAAATCCAATATGGCCACCAGGCAGCCATCTTGGATTTCCCCCATGAAACCTTGTTATCGCGATTTCTCAGGAACTACTGCATGGATCTTTCTCAAATTTGGTACACAGGTTCCCCTTGGGGTCTAGTTGTGTAAGAAACTTTTTTTGGTCCGATTCGAAAATCCAATATGGCCAACAGGCAGCCATCTTGGATTTCCCCATGAAACCTTGTTATCGCGATTTCTCAGGAACTACTGCATGGATCTTTCTCAAAGTTGGTACACAGGTTCCCCTTGGGGTCTAGTTGTGCAGGATACCTTTTTTGGTCCGATTCGAAAATCCAATATGGCCACCAGGCAGCCATCTTTGATTTCCCTTTGAAACCTTGTTATTGCAATTTCTCAGGAACTACTGCTTGGATCTTTCTCAAATTTGGTACACAGGTTTCCCTTGGGGTCTAGTTGTGCAAGATACCTTTTCTGGTCCGATTCGAAAATCCAATATGGCCACCAGGCATCCATCTTGGATTTCCCCATGAAACTTTATCGTCATTTCTCAGGAAGTACTGTATGAATCTTTCTCAAATTTGGTACACAGGTTCCCCTTGGGGTCTAGTTTTGCAAGATACCTTTTTCGGTCCGAATCGAAAATCCAATATGGCCACAAGGCAGCCATCTTGAATTTCTCCATGAAACCTTGTTATCGCGATTTTTCAGGAACTACTGCATGGATCTTTCTAAAATTTGGTACACAGGTCCCACATGGGGCCTAGTAGTGCAAGATACCTTTTTGGTCCGATTCGAAAATCCAAGTTACGCTTCAAATTAATTCGGTATTCTCGAGTTGTGACGTTGCATCATAAGATTCGGCGGATCAAACGGTGGGGAATATTCTATATATTGACTATATTGACTATAGAGAATATCCATACCTTCACCTTCCATATCAAGGAGTTCAAATAATTCGGAATTAAAATGTATTCCTTCAAATTTTAAATCAGATTTCTTTAGTCCATGCAGTAGCAAGTGAACTGCTCCACCCTTTCGTCTGCCGGCGGGTCGGCTACAGGAAGGGACGTCACCCTTGTGACTCAACGTCACAACTCGACAACTGTAGACTACTGCATGTTTCGATCCAAGGGAGATAATCAGGATTCAGGCACTTTCGAAGTTTCAACATTACTGCGCAGACCGGATCCCTTCAGTATTAAGTAGTGTACCATCTTGCTATTTTCAGGCATGGTATCTTAAGAGATATCTCAAAATAGCCGTATAAACAGAACAGAATTAGCACTCGTTCTTAATTATAAAATCTTAAGTATGTTTCATAGCTCATGCCAAAGTGTCAAAGAGATTGGTCTTCGCTTCCAGTACCCAATGATGACACGTGCAAAAAAATAAATAAAAAAAATACTACAAAACAAAGGTGAAGGATCCTCCGTACATGTACATTCACTTTCAGACTAACTTTGCTCATTTCTCTTGTATTATAACAACCGACATAAGTACAGTTTCTAGAAATCTTGAAACTCCTGAAACTTAGATTATATCTTGGTGTTTTTCAGTGACCTTTTCCGATCCTTTTCGCTCAGATTCGAAATTCTGTAAACAAAATTACAAATCAATTGTTTGTACTTAGTAACAATGGACAAAAAGATCCTCTAGTCATTAGCTTACAATTATCGGACAATGGTGGGCGCCAAGATCCTTCAGGATCTCTCGTTTATAATAGTCTTATTCTAATGTAATTTTGTTATTTTTATTTACTCACTTAAAATATTTTATATTCAGTCTTTGTTCTAATTGTTCAAAACTGTTTACAACTGAGTTGCTCTACAAGATGTTAGCAAAAAAAAAGTCTACTTAATTTAACAGACTTGAAAGGTGGACTTCAAGTCATTGAATTAAGCTTAATTGGTCAACTTTGTTTGGCATGTCTGTGCAATTGTTTAGAACACAGCTCATCATCATTCCATGGATAAAAGATGTAGGAATATATATATATGTGAGTGACATATTTGTACATTGATACTTTGGCATGTTTTGGGGTACAGGCATGGACGAGAGGGAAATCACGCTGGAGTTCCCACTCTGACATGATGAAACAGTATGCCACCTGTATCGAGGCTAGACTCGCAGAATTCAACGTTACCAATGTAGAGCTCTACTTTGATGTCTGGAAGTCCATGAACAAAAGATTTCAGCAAAGGTAACACATTTCACAGTCGAACTTCACAATAAGTCAACTGTCAGCATCTCTCAACAGAGCTGTTAAAAGGGCATAGACACATTTGAAAGTTAGAGATGAGGATAGTCTGATTAAACTAAGACCTGAATAGATCTGAGGACTTTCATATGAAGGTGATGTCCAGTGATCACTTCTAGTAATTGATCAGTCAAAGCACTGCTTCAATGCTGAGATAAATGACATGAGAACTTTCTGAATGCAGGTGATCTCTGTGTTGATTGGTATTATAGAGCTGAAATGAATAGTCGAATACATTTGCAGTATGTTAAAGTTCTGAATATGCGAATAGTAAAATGACATTCGAATATTTGAGAAGACACCTTAACATTGTGACATGCACATGGTCTAGGGCAATGTCACTAGCAATATTCTTGCATGATTTTTCATTCAATTAGTTGTAGCTCTATAGCATTATCAAATGATGAAATGTATCTTAACTGTGATTGAAGCCTGTCTAAAGCTTCTGTTGAATGGGTGACTGTGTCGATCATGCCATATACTATTCATAAAATCAGTGCATATGAAAAGACATGGAAGTTCCACATATAGTGTTCTTTTTACCCCTTGGGTCCTCTGGCAAATTTTGCCTGAATGGTACTGTCATCGGCGTCGTCTGTCTGTCCATCTGTGGACACGATATCTCAAGAAGGATTATAGCACATATGCATCTGGTGAAGGATCAGAAGCCTGTTGAAAATAGCTGACCTTGACCTATTTTATCAAGGTCAAAATCTAGTATTTGCTATATTTGTTAAAGGATTAAAGTTGGGGTCTCCGAATTCATATTACGTATGCAACTGGTGATTTGCTGGAAGCCAAACCAGGTTGACTGACCTTTACCTATTTTTTCAAGGCCATATACTGTTTATTATGATATAACATGAAGAAATATAGCTAGTCTTTCCAAATTAACACTATGTATGCATCTGGTGATGGTCCAGAAGTATATACTAAAGATGACTGACCTTGACTATTTTATCCAGGCCAGATTCTATGTAGTATGACATTCCCTGAAGGATTATATCTACATTGTCCACATTTATACCACATATGGCATGACCTAAAGTCTGTTGAATATCACTGAACTTGACCTATTTCCTGAAGGTCTAATTCTATATGTGAAGTCCAAGGTCTCCAAATTCATGTTCCATATACAATGAAGTTAGAATAGACCAAAAAACTGTTGAAGATGACTTGACGTTGATCTATTTTTCCTAGATCAAATTACTCATTGTGATTATGAGCTACAAGGGTAAAAGCATTCGGTGTCCGGTGTTTTCACATATAATATCGTTATTAGAGGGGGGGGCATGTAGTGATCGCTTTGTCCGTCCGTCCGAATTTCTTGTCCACACGATATCTCGGTTAATATTTGATGGACAGGATTGAAACTTGCATGGAATGTGGCCAGTGCCTCGTAGTTGTGCAGCGTAGAGTTTTTTCCGAGTTCCGGTATAATTCTCAGGAGTTATGGCCCCTTTTCTGAAGTCTCTGTGAATGGGACTTGTCCTGGCTGGATCTTGGTTAATATTGTATGGACATGTACGAAATTTGCATGATATGTGGTCAGTGCCCCACAGTTGTGCAGTGAAAAGTTTCTCCCCATTTCTCTTTTTTTAGCCCACCGTCACCAGATGGTGGGCTGTTCAAATCGCTTTTTGTCCGTGGTCCGTCGTCCGTCCGTCCGTAAACAATTTCTTGTTATCGCGATTTCTCAGGAACTACTGCATGGATCTTTCTCAAATTTGGTACACAGGTTCCCCTTGGGGTCTAGTTGTGCAAGAAACCTTTTTTGGTCCGATTCGAAAATCCAATATGGCCACCAGGCAGCCATCTTGGATTTCCCCATGAAACCTTGTTATCGCGATTTCTCAGGAACTACTGCATGGATCTTTCTCAAATTTGGTACACAGGTTCCCCTTGGGGTCTAGTTGTGCAAGAAACCTTTTTGGTCCGATTCGAAAATCCAATATGGCCGCCAGGCAGCCATCTTGGATTTCCCCATGAAACCTTGTTATCGCGATTTCTCAGGAACTACTGCATGGATCTTTCTCAAATTTGGTACACAGGTTCCCCTTGGGGTCTAGTTGTGCAAGAAACCTTTTTTGGTCCGATTCGAAAATCCAATATGGCCACCAGGCAGCCATCTTGGATTTCCCCATGAAACCTTGTTATCGCGATTTCTCGGGAACTACTGCATGGATCTTTCTCAAACTTGGTACACAGGATTCCCTTGGGGTCTAGTTGTGCAAGAAAACGTTTTTGGTCCGATTCGAAAATCCAATATGGCCACCAGGCAGCCATCTTGGATTTCCCCATGAAACCTTGTTATCGCGATTTCTCAGGAACTACTGCATGGATCTTTCTCAAATTTGGTACACAGGTTCCCCTTGGGGTCTAGTTGTGCAAGAAACCTTTTTTGGTCCGATTCGAAAATCCAATATGGCCACCAGACAGCCATCTTCGATTTCCCCATGAAACCTTATCGCGATTTCTCAGGAACTACTGCATGGATCTTTCTCAAATTTGGTACATATGTTCCCCTTGGGGTCTAGTTGTGCAGGATACCTTTTCTGGTCCGATTCGAAAATCCAATATGGCCACCGGGCAGCTATCTTGGATTTCCCCCATGAAACCTTGTTATCGCGATTTCTCAGGAACTTCTGCATGGATCTTTCTCAAATTTGGTACACAGGTTCCCCTTGGGGTCTAGTTGTGCAAGATACCCTTTTTGGTCCGATTCGAAAATCCAATATGGCCACCAGGCAGCCATCTTGGATTTCCCTTTGAAACCTTGTTATTGCAATTTCTCAGGAACTACTGCATGGATCTTTCTCAAATTTGGCACACAGGTTCCACTTGGGGTCTAGTTTTGCAAGATACCTTTTTCGGTCCGAATCGAAAATCCAATATGGCCACAAGGCAGCCATCTTGAATTTCTCCATGAATCCTTGTTATCGTGATTTCTCAGGAACTACTGCATGGATCTTTCTAAAATTTGGTACACAGGTTCACCTTGGGGTCTAGTTGTGCAAGATACCTTTTTCGGTCCGATTCGAAAAACCAATATGGCCACCAGGCAGCCATATTGGATTTTCCCATGAAACCTTATCGCGATTTCTCAGGAACTACTGCATGGATCTTTCTCAAATTTGGCACACAGGTTCCCCTTGGGATCTAGTTGTGCAAGATACCTTTCCTGGTACGATTTGAAAATCCAGTATAGCCACCAGGCAGCCATCTTGGATTTCCCCATGAAACTTTATCGTCATTTCTCAGGAACTACTGCATGGATCTTTCTCTTTTTTGGTACACAGATTCCCCTTAGGGTGTCGATATGCAAGATGCCTTTTTTTTAAGGAAGATAATCAGGATTCAGGCACTTACGAAGTTTCAACATTACTGCGCAGACCGGATCCCTTCAGTATTAAATAGTGTACCATCTTACTATTTTCAGGCATGGTATCTTAAAAGAGATATCTCAAAATAGCCGTATAAACAGAACAGAATTAGCACTCGTTCTTAATTATAAAATCTTAAGTATGTTTCATAGCTCATGCCAAAGTGTCAAAGAAATTGGTCTTCGCTTCCAGTACCCAATGATGACACGTGCAAAAAAATAAATAAAAAAAATACTATGAAACAAAGGCGAAGAATCCTTCGTACATGTACATTCACTTTCATACTAACTTCGCTCATTTCTCTTGTATTATAACAACCGACATAAGTACAGTTTCTAGAAATCTTGAAACTCCTGAAACTTAGATTATATCTTGGTGTTTTTCAGTGACCTTTTCCGATCCTTTTCGCTCAGATTCGAAATTCTGTAAACAAAATTACAAATCAATCGTTTGTACTTAGTAGCAATGGACAAAAAGATCCTCTAGTCATTAGCTTACAATTATCGGACAATGGTGGGCGCCAAGATCCTTCAGGATCTCTCGTTTCATGAGTTATGACCCTTAGTTCCTGAAATCTCCGTGAATTGGGACTTGTCTTGCATCTTGGCATGCTTGGTTAATATTGTATGGACAATTTTGAAATTTGCAGGATATGTAGTCAGTGCCCTATAGTTGTGCAGCGTGAAGTTTCTCCGCATTTCGCGTATATTTTCAAGAGTTATGGTCCTTTGTTCTTCAAGTCTTTGTGAATTGGGACTTGTACGGGCTGGATCTCGGTTAATATTGTATGAACAAGTATGGAATTTGCAGGATATATGGTCAGTGCCCTGTAGTTGTGCAGCGTGAAGTTTCTCCACGTTTCACGTATATTTTCAAGAGTTATGGCCCTTTGTTCTTGAAATCTTTGTGAATTGGGACTTGTCCGGGCTGGATCTCGGTTAATTTTGTATGGACAAGTATGAAATTTGCATGATATGTGGTCAATGCCCCATAGTTGTGCAGCATGAAGTTTCTCTGCTTTCGGTTATATTTTCAAGAGTTATGGCCCTTTGTTCATCAAACCTAAGTGAATGGGATATATTAATTTTGTTCAGGCTGGATCTCAGTCCATAACCGATTTGGACTGGGAAAATGGCTATAAAATTGTTATTCCACATTCCAAAGCAGACCACATAGGTCCTGAAGTATGAAATTTCCCCAAAAAGAGTGAATTGGGTGCAAAATTCAAAGTTCACTGATCGCTTCATAATTTCACCACAATATACTCCCAAGGAATACTATACTGACACAGAATTTTTATAATTATCCAAATTAGGCCTCCACCGACCAATACAGAACAGAACAATGGCGGGACAGTGTCAGTGTCGGATTAAAGCGGAAGGGGGGGGGGGATACAATTGAGCGATCTCTGATTGCTTCCTTGCTGTGTTCTATTAGCATTTGGAACACCAGGGGTTTTTTCAGACAGTTTTTCATCGGGGTAACCCCGATGAAAAACGATTACAAATTGAGTTTTTGGAATTTTTTAAATTGAGTTTTTTTCTCGGAAATTGAGTATTTTCTGGGGTTGATAGTTTGCGCGCCGAAGGCGCGCTAAAAAATTGAGTTTCTGTGAAAAAAAAAATTGAGTTTCTGTGAAAAAATAGTCGGAAGAAATATATAATTTGCGTCTGCCGGCAAGAATTTTTTTTGGCCGACGTTGCGGTCAATTGCAGAGACAGGGCAGGGCGCGAAATGTTCGGGTGTCCACCTAGTATTTATGTGCGACAGGTAAAAAAAATAAATGACTGTCGCATGCGACAGGTGAAACATTGCAGGGATTCATAGGCGTTGATCTTTACTAACGCCCGAAGCAAGAAAAACTTCTTGTTGTTGTTGTTAAACGATGTCTCAACTCCTGCTGAGAGCATGCCATGCTCTAGAGCTAAAAATAAATTTAGCCTCGTTATGCTTCGGCAAGCGTCGACGTTCGATCAGACCTCAACGCTCCAGATTTGCTTACACTGTTGGAGAGACCATTGGAGATCGGCAGCCGCCGAGGTATATTTCAAGTCACGGATATTCTTCAGATCAAAGGTCACAGTGAACAGATCGGGAACCCACGCTCAGATGTCAGACAAACGAGTAAAAGAAGGTTATCGACGGATGTCTGTCAAACTGCGCATTGCGGCAGGAAAGCTGACTTAGGAAAATGTGCTCAAGTTTACTGAAACAAATTCCATTCGGTCTACTGCTAAAGAATTCCAATGTTACCATATCATTAAGTTTTTTTTTAAACATTACAAACGTGAAGCTGATCTAGAGAATGTATTCTAATAGCCTGACAGGGGCGACACTAACCAGACATGAGGTTGGTTGTGTTGTGCTTCTCAATCACCGTACGTTCACTGGTATATTCCAGGAACATAAAATGCTAATAACTTTATACATATCTGTGCTTCTGTCATCGTGCCTCATAGTGACATTTCAAAAAACAAATTAGAAATGAAAATGAATGGTAGGCTACTGGGGAAAGCTAGATTGTGCGGGTTTTTTGGGGTTTTTTTTGGCAATAGGTTTAACTATTTATCATTTGACCAGGGAGAGTAATTATTTATCATTTGCCTAGCAATTATCAAAACTAATTAATGAATTATTTGTCATTCTGTGTTCTTACTACATGAGGTAATAAAAACATTTTAAAACTCAAGAAATCAGAAATTTGGTGAGTGGGTATTAAAAATAAAATCCTCAAGACTACAATAGATAGTTTTCTCATCAAAACATTCCGGTGCGTTCATCGTTTAAACATAATTCGATCAGCATATAGAAATTTTGACAAAATTGTGTACAAGTAAGTTTTGGGTGGGACAGGTAGAAAAAAACCTTACCTGTCACATGTGACAGGTGGACTGAAAAAAACATTTCATGCCCTGCAGGGCGATATAAAGACATCATGTCTGAATACCTTGCGTAAACCAGGATCGTTGTTGGAATCATAACGAAAGACATCAACAATTTTGGGGTAAAAGATTCGATCGTTACCTTTCCATTTTTATTTAACATCTTTCGACAGCGATTGGCAGCCATTTTCCTTCGACAGAGATACTGCATCAATAAATAGTTGTCTCCCTTGTTGCATTAGGAAACCAGGATTAGTGTGAAGTAGCGCACTCTTTCGCGGGCTCCCGACCAGCGCCCTCTGTAGCGCCGTGATTGGCTAATAAACAACCTTGACCCTACCAAGGCAACGTGACAATCGTTTGACAGTTCGACGAAAGGAAGGTACACACTGACGAGTTACGGTCCCGAAGAATTACAATCAATTAAATATACGAATGAACGCAGAAGGAATTGTATGGATAGCAGTTGCGTAGAGGGAAACCACCTTGCACTTGTTAACATATCATGGATATTCATATATTTATTGATCTTGGACTCAATAATCAATCCGTTCAGTCAGTTTTGGTTCATGTAATTTATCAGTCCATTCCATGTATCCGCATGTGTTGCATGGGATTTACTTTAGCAATTACACTTCAGTAGTTTATTTGTGTGAACCTCCATACCTCACTCTGAAGTACATGCATAACAAAATGGACATTCATGTTTATCATTATGCCATTTTTAACATTTGTATTTTTCTCTGCGATGAAAAAGCGATCAAATAAAAGATTGTTTGGAGTGTACTACTAAAATAATAAAAAATTGAGTTTTATATCTACTACACGACTAAAAAGTTGAAAAATTGAGTTTTATTGTACTTTTAGCGCGCCGAAGGCGCGCAAAAAAAATTGAGTTTTTCAAGTTTTGAAATTGAGTTCGATAAAGGATTTTCGTCTGAAAAAACCCCTGAACACGTTTCAATGACATTCTGACTGCATTTTGTATTTCTTTCGTTTGCTTTTCAAAGAATGCATTTATACCTCGCAAACATGTTTGATCATCGGTATGTTCATTTATTGTCCCCCGCTACTTAGTAGGGGGGGACTTAGAAACACCGGTGTCCGTAATTCCGTAATTCCGTAATTCCGTGATTCCGTAATTCCGTAAGATTTTCTTGTCCGGACAATAACTCGTGAACGATTCAACCGATCAACTTCAAACTTGGGGTGTGCCTTGATATTGGCGAGAGGACGGTTGGGATTGTTTTTGTCTGGATCGTCACCGCGTAGCGGTGTCGACCAGACTATGCTGCCACTCACGAAATTTATGCAAATGTGTACGTGCACTATAATGGGATGACCCTGGGTTAACCTGTATCACTCCGCCAGTGATTTTCACTGTGTTGAGTCTTATATCAGGGTATTAACCAGAAAATGAAGAAAAAAACAGTCGTAATCGTTTCATGTGAACTAGAAATAAAACGAAATCTGAATTTGAGTGTATTTCATATTCATTTCTTCGCCCAGGGATTGCTTAAATCCGTGGACTATTTTTGTCTGGATCGCCACCGCGTAGCGGTGCGACCAGACTATGCTGCCACTCACGAAATATATGCAAATGTGTACGTGCACTATAATGGAATGACCCTGGGTTGTCCTGTATCACTCCGCCAGTTATTTTCACTGTGGTTGAGTCTTATATCAGGGTATTAACCAGAAAATGAAGAAAAAAACAGTCGTAATCGTTTCATGTTAACTAGAAATAAAACGAAATCTGAATTTGAGTATATTTCATATTCATTTCTTCGCACAGGGATTGCTTGAATCCGTGGACTATTTTTTTGTTCTTTGGTTCCGGGCGATCGGCTCAAACCTCGTGGTGTTTGCCGTCTGTTCGGTTTCGTGTGTGTCTGAGTTTGCGGTAAGTCAGATTACTTATAATACATATGCCTGGTGTTTATAGTTCGCATTTTGTTTGTTGACAACGATAACGTTGGAGAGACAATTTGTGCGAAAATCCCTGTTAATGTTGCTGTACGATCATACGTTGCAAATCTTGTTTCTTGATCTGAGTGTCGCACTTTACAGGTTCACGTTCTGGGATTATAAAGACCCCAGTTTCCAATACTCGTACGTTCTTTCCGTGAAGTCGGCGTTCGTTACTATTTTAATGTGTACTCATACTGCATGGAATATATTTCCAGAGGAGATATGTGTCGAAGCAACAACAATAGTATTTACATTTTTCTCGCCTTGCGAACTTGACCGGATTCTGTCCAGTGCAAATTTATGTATTCCGGGGGACTCTGCTCACCGAATATAATTTAGTTTCAAAACGTTTGAACAACAACAAAGCTTTCCGAAAGCGGAAACAACAGAATTTGTCGGGTACCGCTTTCGAAAAGTTTTGTTGTTGGTGGTGTTCAAACTTTTTCAAACTAAATTATATACGCAATGATCGTACAGCAACAACAACAGGAATTTTCGCACAAATTGTCTCTCCAACGTTTATATCGTTGTCAACAAACAAATTTACTATAAAAACCATGCAGGCATATATAAGTAATGGGGACTTAACGCAAACTCATGCAGCTCTTGCAAATATCTGTGCTACACAGAACTATTAATAAAACTAT